>PVIR01005593.1:0-48146 GCA_004026965.1 Petromus typicus | reverse complement strand
TATCACAGCTAACAAATTAAAAGTGATCTTTCTGCTAGGTGTAGTAGCTCAGACGTGTAATCCCAGCACTCGGGAGGCAGAGGCAGGAGGTTCCTACTGCGAATTTGAGGCCAGCCTGGGGTACATACTAAATTCAAGGCCAGGCTGAACTATATTGTGAGATCTTGTCTCACAAAATAAAACAACAATGTTTAAAGTCATCTAACAGCATGTATCCAATTCCTCTATTTCAAAACTGTCTTAAAAGTTAGCTTGGTCACATGGGGAAGCTTGCAAGGGAATAGGATAAAATTTATTTTAAAGAGTTATCCTGGTCAAATTAGAACCTACAGGTTGCACTTGATGGCTATATTTCTTATATTTATTTTAATGTAGAAACGTTTACCTGGGCCAGGAAATTTGCTCAGTGGTTTTGGTGCCTGCCTTGCAAGCACAAGGTACCGGAGTTTGATACCTGGTAACACAGAGAACAATGATAGGCATGGTGACTCATGCCCATCATCAATCAGTCCCACAGGTACTGATCTACCCCTTGATATCTACACCTTTTCCCAAAGAACAGCTTTTTATGATCTGAATATCAAAAAATAGTCCATTTCTTCTTATCCCCCCAAAACCAGCTCTTCTACCCTCTGACCTTGTGCAGCACTTACTGAGGTGTCCTACAAGCACAGAGAACAGCAGAGTCATCTTCACTTTAGCCATCCTACCTCTATTAAAGTAGCCCGGCAGGCCTGTCACATCTGAAACATTTGTAATGCTTTTTTGCCTTCTCATTTCTCCTCCATGAGAGGCACTCATCTACCTTGAGAGGGTCAGAACATTAGCAAGGATGAAGGGACAAAATATGCAGCATTTCAACTTGCAGCAAAATAAACACACCGAAGTTTGACTTCATTACTTGAGGATTTTCTAACTTTCTTAGGGCCCAATGAGCACAAAAGTCAGTAGCAGAGAGAACTCAGGTAATAAAGAAAGGTTGGGTCTGTGCTACAGACGAAGGATGGAAATGCTATTCCTCCCAGCTCTGAGACACGATGTGGACAGAATGAAAGATGGCAGGAGAAAGGAGGTACGCGAGAGCAAGGCCTAGACGGACAGGCTTGAAAGACGTGCAGAGACAGAAGCCGGGGCCTGTCACTCTTGTTCTCAAAGTGGGGGAGGTGGTGCCACTGCACTGCAGAGGACCCCATTCCGACCCTGTCCCCACAAGACCAACAAGGAAGGCCCCATGTGAGGTCATGGACCACATACCAGACTCTGGAATTCCCTGCCTGTGTGGCATGTATCCAGGTGCCCCCACAAAAGCTCACACATGCACCGCTGGGCCATTGGCAAGGTGACTACATCACGGGGCATGATCCTCATCAGCAGGGTCCACTCATGGGTGACAACCGAACGTGCTGTAGGTAGCGAAGCCTGGAGTGGGTGCGTGCCTCCTTCCTCCCCTTGATCACTCTCTGCTTCCTGTCTGCCATGCCGCCCTCTTGGAAGCAGCCAACTGTAGAATGAAACCTTTAAAAACAGTGAGCCAAGATAAACTTTTAATTTGTTGGTGTCAGGAATTGTGTCACAGCAATGAGACAGTGACTAAGGTATCAGTACTGAGAGTGGGTGGTGGTTATTACCTGAAGCCATTGGAACTGGCTTGCAGGAGGAGCTCTGCAAGTTTGGAGATTCTGGTTAGAAAAGCAGCCCTAGAGTTCTGTAAGCCAAGTCAGACGTGAGAGTCTGGGGAGAGTCCA
The DNA here is from genome assembly GCA_004026965.1 of Petromus typicus. Taxonomy (NCBI): domain Eukaryota; kingdom Metazoa; phylum Chordata; class Mammalia; order Rodentia; family Petromuridae; genus Petromus; species Petromus typicus. Next base: position 46,401 of record PVIR01005593.1, on the reverse strand, counting down.
GAAGAACAGAATGCTGATGGTGATGCATCTGATCAGCCTCAAGCACAGGAGGTTTCAGCTGAGAGCAAGGACTCTATAGGCAGTGGGACTCCAGGGTCCATGTGTTAGTCTCTGACAGAAAACTTGTCCACATTTCACTCTGGTTCTGAGACATTTCAGGAGCCAGAGAATAAGGGTGGCAGACTCAGACTGAGATTGACGTGGTGGAAGGCATTTCAAGGCAGGGAACTGTTGAGGTGATGTCATGGCTACTGGTGGGGTCTTTTGGCCAGACTACCTTAAGAATTTGTCTTTCACCAGAAAGGAAGCTGCTATAAAGGTGAGAACTTCAAAGACAGAGCGAGGAGAGCTTGGTTGGTGAAAAGATCAGCATTACAAAGAAGCCAAGCTGTAAAGTTGACACTAATTTGTCATTACCAATTACCAGGTTAAAGTAACCTGACTGATGGATTTACCTGTTGTTGCAAAAGATGACTGTGTGCTAACTTTTATTATATACCAAATTTAAGATGTGCAGACACTGTTATTTACATTGTTCTGCAATAGGTAAATGCAGAGAACCAATTTTCAATGGAAAACAAAAAGGAAGCCAAATACTCTATAACAGGATGACAGATGTCTTGGGAGAATATGACGAACCAGTAAATCCCTACCGTTCACAGGTCCGAAACAGCAGAAGTGAAAGACTTTAGGGAGAAAACTGCAGCATTCCTTGCTCCAGAATGCCTGCTGCATAGGGAATTTGTTCTTCAGGATTTGGTTTGTAGCACTCAGCTGTCCAGGCACTTCGGACCCCCACAGCCATGAGAAAAGGAAGCCCAACTACTGCTCTGGCAGGCAGCAGACCTCAGCCTTATGCAGACAGTGCATACAGAATGCAAGAGTTGTGAGCTGGGAAGGCTCCCACTCCAATTTCAGAAGGCGGCCTGAGAAGTCAGGACATGTGCGAAGCTGTGAGAGTGAAGCTTGGAGTGGTGGGGGGACCCGGGATGTTGGAAAAGCTAGCAGCCACAAGGCCTGGACAATGCCAGCCCAGAAGGGAGCCATGAGGGCAAAGACCACTAGCAGTGCCACACAGCAGGACCACTCAAGTCTTTGGAGGTCACGTCTCACCATGACTTGACCTGGGTGCCGGACATAGAATTACAGGACTGAGTGTTTGTCCTGCCAGGCTTCAGTCTTGCTTTGGTCCCATCCCTACAGGCCTCTTTCTGTTAGAAAGGGAATGTGTCCCCTGTGAACTTGTGTCAGCATGTTCAACTTCCTCTTCATTTCACAGGGGTCCACAGCTAAGAACTTGCCTTAAACTGCAGAATAAACTCTGACCTTGGGACTTTTGAGTAAGGTTGAAACCACTAGGACTTTGGAAACTCCTACAAATGGACTAAAACTAAATGCCTATTAAAGGGATGGGCATCAGTCTTTGGGGGCCACAGCTGAATGTTATGGTTTATATCTAGATGTCCCCTAAACCCTAATATACTCATGGTGGGATTTTGGGGAGGGGCTTGGATCATGGGAGTGTAAGTTGGAGCACTAGTCAACTGATGGGTTAAGAGCAGAATGTTGGGCACTGGAGAAGGCAGGGCCCTGGGGCTGTGTCCTGCCAGAGTCTAACTCCTTCTCTGACCTCTTGACTGCTCACCATCTCCTGCCTGCCATGCCATGAGCTCTTTTTCCTCGGACATGCTGTCCGCATTGGAGCCAGCTGGCTGTAGACTGAAATTACAAACAGTAGCCAAAGTAAACCTTTCCTCCTTTAATTTGTGGATGTCAGGTACTGTGTCAGAGTGAAGGAAATAACTAAGACAACCCACTTCTAAGGCCTCTGTTGTCTTCTTCCCTGGCTTTTGGGCTGTGGTACCAAGAGGCCAAAGGCTCAAAGTGGGCTGAAAGACTTAGCTGGTGGAGATGGGGGTGATATGAGGCTTTAACATAGGGACTAGGACTCCTCCAAGTGCCAGGCAAGCTCCTGAAGGGGTGGAAAGAGGCTGGCTGTGGGCTGGGAAGCCTAAGGGCAAGATTTCAGCATCTAGAGCTGACTTTCCAGCATCAAAGGTAAAGTTAGTGGGAGGAAGATAGGCTAAGTGTGAGCAAAAGTCACTGGACTCGCTGGGCAGAGTAAAAGGAAACCTTGTGCTCCATCAGAAAGGGTACATTCGGGCCGGAGAGTTAGCTCAGTGGTTCCGGCGCCTGTCTTGCAAGCGCAAGGGCCCGGGTTCAATTCCCTGGTAACCACATACAATACTGGGTGTGGAGACTCACGCCCAGCAGCAACCAGTACCACATTCCACAGTGCCGGGCGTGGTGGATCACGCCTGTAATCCCAGCACTTGGGAGGCAGAGGCAGGAGGATTGCTATGATGTGAGTTTGAGGCTGAGCTCAGGGCCAGCCTGAACCACAAAAGTGAGACCGTCTCAAAAAAAAAAAAAAAAGGGTACATTTAAGAGGGCAAAGCCAAAACATTGAGCTGGCATTAAAAAAAACCCCAACTTCATCAACCTCAAAACAGGAAAATGGATGTTTATTCTGAGGTGTCTCTAGTGACTACAGGAAGCTGAGCCTGGCAAGCTGACAACCCAGGAGCAACTTTACTATTGCTGTCAGCCCAGCAGCAGCAACTGTTAGATAAGGTCTAAGATGGCACATGCAGGCAGTCCATTTTGGATTTGCATTACTCAGTTACTTGGTACCACCTGCTGTTACATATGAACATGTGTTAAATCTGCTAGTTTGATTTCCACCTTGACTGCTGTACAGGTGGTGCATGGGGAGGCCCTGTCCCTCCTTCAGGACAGCCTGGCAGATACATGCCTGAGAGGAGCAAATTCTGCTTCCTTCTTTCCTCTCCAGGGTAGACCAGTAACATCAATATGGAGGGGAGATAGCTCAAGTCACAACAGCTCTTCAGACATAAAGGACATCCAGGAATTGTGCATGTCTCAGACATAGGGAGGATACAAGATGGAGATGCTGACATCACTTGGACTGAAGAAGCACAGGATTCTTTACTGTAGCACAGTTCTCAATCGCTAATCTCCGTTACAGCTCGGGCGCCCATCAGCAGATGGATGAAGAAAATGTGATACCTGGACCATGTCTATAATTCCAACACTCCGGGAGCCTTAGGCAGGAAGATCACAAGTTTGAGCAGAGCCAGGGCAATTTAATGGGATGATTTTAGAATTAAACATTTAAAATGTTGGGCCAGGGATTTAGCTCAGTGGTTCTGGCGTCTGCCTTGGAAGCGCAATGTCCTAGGTTCCATCCCAGGTAACCACGAACAACAATGCAGGCATGGTGACTCACACTCACCAGCAATCAGTACACCACAGTGCTGGGCCTGATGGCTCATGCCTGTAATCCCAGCACTTGGGAGGCAGAGGCAGGAGGATTGCTAAATTCGCAGCTGAGTTCAGGACCAGCCTGAACCATAACGTGAGACCTTGTCTCAAAAAAAAAAAAAAATCATTATGTGTATGAATATATATACATATATCAGCCATAAAGAACAAGATCATGTTACTTATAGAAAAATAAGACAGCCTCAGTACATTAAATATCATGTTTTCTTTCACATGAGGAATCAGAGGAGGACAGGACATATGAGATGAGTAGGGAGATTAACAAAGAGGAAGGTAACAGAGAGGAAGGGCTACTTGTAGGTGAATGATCAAAGCATGCTACATGCCTGTATGCACAGTTAAACTCACTGTCCTGTATAACACGTGCTAGAAAAAAAGGCATGGGATCGAAGGAGCCACAGGGCCGAGACTGTGAAATCAGAAGCAAAGAGTGAGCTGCTCACCTGAGATGGGCACCGTCGTCCAGCAGCAGATGCACAAGGATCAGACAGAGCGGCAGCCCATCATCCCCACCCTCCCCAAGAGCCACATGTGACACCAAGAAGTTGGACGAATGACACTAGGAACCAGCAGACACTGAGACTGTCAAATGACAAACTGAAAAGCCCCTCTTTCTAGCCTCCTGTATCCCTCAGGAGGATCTAGATCATTATAGACCCTGGGTTTGGGTTCCATCCCTGAAAACAAAAGAAAAAAGCAGTACACACACACACACACACACACACACACACACACGTACATATATACATATGAAATGCCAGGAAATGAAGACTGGGTAATCTGATGTATTTTCTTTGTAAATCTGAGCATTCCTTACATTTTCCATTCTACCACAGCTAAGATATTAGTATTTTAGGTGTGAGGGTTAAAAAAAAGTTCATATTACTGAATTTTGAGTTCACCACTGAATAAAATCCAACTCCTTTAAAATACGAGTTTGTAAATAGTACAGAGGTCTCACTGTTTTTCTTATTCAAGCTGCTTTCTTAGGTCAGAAATTCGTTCTCAAATTTGAATGAACAATGGGATAGAGAGCTTGTGCAAACACTGTATCAGGAAAAAAACACATTATGCAACAAACTACTCTTTGTGGATATTCTACAGTGGTCCACAATTGCCGAAATTTAAGTGACAAGAATACTTATTAACTATCTGTTGGGAGCCGTTTCCTACAGTGCCATGGCTACCTATGCAGGAGAGACAAGTCCGCCTGATTTCTGGATGAGAGCCCAACACTGCCTACCTTGCTCAAGGATAATTACTGTCTTTGCCAGATTAAACAAAGAAACTTCACACACCCTCATGCCAGATTAAACCAAGAACCTCTACACACCTTTGCCAGATTAAATTAAAACAACTGTCAGCACACCCCACTCACCAGTTCTTTATCAGATTAAACAAACCAAGGACTCCACCCTTTTTCACTTTTTTTTCTGTACACGGAATGAAGCTAGTCGGTACTTAAGAATGTATAAAAGAAGGCTGTTAAATAAACACGGTGCTCACTCAGTATTGACTGATGAGCCCTTCCAACCCTACTTTTCTGTCCTGAATTATTTCTCATCCTAGCCCCTTGGCTCAGTTACCCTATTGCTCTGCTCAGCTGGCCCCAGCAACCAGCTTAGTTACTCTTCCTGTGGCTGAGACAAAACACTCGGCACACACTTTACTCAGCTCATAGCTTCTACAGGATTTAGTCTATAATCAGTTGGCTCCAAGGCAGTTGGCAGACAGGCAGAGGGGCAACAGCTCAAAGGGGCAGAAAACAGCAAAAGTAACAAGAGACCTCAACAGCTCTCTCTGCCCCTTTCATCTTATTCAGAAAAGGGCGGGCAACGCACACTGCGAATCCTAGTGACCCTGGGCCTAGCTTTACTATCAATCAGTCACACACTCTAGATTCAGCCACCTCTGAAAAAGCATGAGGCTTTGGGGGTACATCTAAACACAAGACATAAAACAACATTTCGGAGGGGAGACTGGCAGAGTTGTGAGCAGCAGAGAAACAGCTTCTCCAAGGGTTGGTCCTATACAACACATGGCAGAAGATAGCAGTGTGAGGAAGAGGGGGGAAGTGGGACCCAGTAAGAATCTGAAGTGAGAAATGAGGCCCATGAAGAGTGAAGAATCTTCATTGCACATGGAGGAGGCACATGGCACTTTCTCCCTGAATTCTCCCTTTTGTGGGAGGAGCCACTCAAGAACTGCTGGTGACCATGTGGCCTCGACCCAGAAAGGCACCAGTGGGCACAGCAGACTACAGTGGCTGCTGAGTTTCTTGGGTTCAGATGTCCCCCCAGGAGAGGGTGGTTGGCTGACAGATGGTCATCTTGGAGAGGGACCAACTGAGCTAAAAACTCAGAGCAGTTGCAGGTTGGCTCCACAGTGGCTCCAAGGTCAGAGTGAGGTGAAGGTTGAGTTCAAAGTGGCAGAAGGCACTTGGAGTGTTGTGGGCTGAATGAATCGGTTTCCAGCCCCAGTCAGACACCAGGCTGAACTTCAGTGGAACTAAAGGTGCAGCTTGCTGGGATTATCCAATTCTCTACCACAAAGGGACTAATCAGCATGGACCTGGGCTCTATCTGCCACTCTATCAGTGACAGCAGAGACATCTCTGAAGTAGACTTTTAATCTTCTTTTTATACGAGAATGAACATCATTTCTAGTTTTGGTTGTTTTGTCCTGTTCTGTTCTTGATTTTACTTGTTAATTTTCTTACACTCCTATTTTCTTCACCAGTCTTTCAAAGTTCCCCTAATCAGCCTACCTCCTCCAGGCCTGCTTCTAATTTCTTCTTCTTCTGTTATCCTATTTCCCCCTTCAACCTCTTTTAAATTTTTTCTCCTGAGGGAGAAGTAAAAATCAACATACTGAGGGCATATTTACTTAATACAAATTTCTGGTTTTAGATTTTGTTATGCAACAACAAATACAGTTCATATGGTTAAAAGTTGACATATTAACCGTCATCACAATTTTCATTTTCAAAGCTGTATTTGATGTTACCGTTAAGAGTTGATTTTATTACTTTAGGCAAGTAATCAGTTGTTTTGGCTGGCATCCCAAGACTGAGTCTGCCTAAAGGGTCACAGGCTGGTGCCAAATAACCAGAGGTATGCTAACTAGGCAGAAACTACTCATCACCAACAAACTGAAGGAGCAGCATCCTGCAACAGACTCAAAACCCAAAGCTAGTAACACCTAGAAAACACCTCTGAGAAATAATCATTTCCTAAGCATTCTAAATACTAGCAATAAAGCTACCTGTAATAAAAAAATTTACAAGCATTGGGTCGGGGATTTAGCTCAGTGGTTCCAATGCCTGTGTTGCAAGTGCAAGGGCCAGGGTGGCATCCCTGGTAACCACATACAACAACAATGCAGGGCGTGGAGACTCGCCCACCAGCAATCAGAACCACATACCACAGTCAGTGCCAGGCATGGTGGCTCACACATGTAATCCCAGCATTTGGGAGGCAGAGGCAGGAGGACTGCTGTGAGTTTGAGGCTGAGCTCAGGACCAGCCTGAACTACAAAAGTGAAACCCTGTCTCAAAAAAAAAAAAAAAAAAAAAATTACAAGCATCAACATAGAAACTACACTAAAAACAAAAACAAAAAAGAAAGTAAGACAAGGAAGCACCAAGGAACACCAGATTTCCAGCTCAACAAAGGGTAAACTAGGAGGCAATGGGATGTAACAACCTGAAAGCCAACCACCTGGACTCTCTAAAGTGGTGACAGCAGAAGTAACTAAACAGACAAACAAAGCTCTAGAAAAAAATTAAATCAGAAATAGTTTCTCAGATAACTTCAAAGATGATGGCCATAATGAAGGGCATGATTAGTAAGACCAAAAAATGAGATGAGCTTAGGAAAATGACGGAAACCACGACTGCTCAACACTGGAAGAAATGGAATTCATGAAACAGATTCAATCAGATATCCTGGACACTAAAAATTCTCTTGAATTCTATACACAGAAGAATCAGTCAATGTGAGGAGTGAATATTATTAGATCAAGAAGACAAGATTGAGGTTAACGATCGTGAAAAAAATTTCTTAGAAGACTATAAAAAGTCCCCAAAAAGGGTCCACAAGAAATTAATCCAGGGGCCGGGGAAACAGCTCATTGGTTCTGGCTCCTATTGTGCAAGCACAAGGGCCTGGGTTCGATTCCCGGCAACTGGGTGTGGAGACTCACACCCAGCAGCAATCAGTAACACACACAACAGTGTAGGGCCTTTGTGGCTCACGCTTGTAATCCCTGCCCTCAGGAGGCAGAGGCAGGAGGATTGCTGTGATGTGAGTTTGAGGCTAAGCTTAGGACCAGCCTGAACTACAAGGCGAGACCCTGTCTCAAAAAAAAAAAAAAAAAAAATCAATCCAATACTTGATAAATGATGTAAAGAAGAGTAACTTAAAGTCGATGTAAGTCAATGAAAAAGCAGAAGAAACCACAAATGACACACCAAAAAAAACCTGTTCACAGAAGTAATGGGAGAAAACTTCTCAGGTAGAGAAAAAGAATCTGATATACAGATAAGTGAGGCACGTATAATTCCAAACAGCCATTATAAAATAAAAACAACTCCCCCCTCCAACTACACCAAGGTATAAAGTCAACATTCCAGAAATTCAACACAGAAACAAAAGAGTAAAACCTCTCAGAGAAAAGAAGCAAATCACTTATAAAAGAAAGCCTACCAGAATCACAGCAGACTTCTTAACACAAACCCTTAAAGGAGAATTTGTAGTAAGAAGTATTTCAAGACCTTAAAAGAAAACTACCTCCAACTCAGACTGATGTACCCAGCAAGAAAAATCTTTAAAAACTGAAGAAATAAGAGACTTTGATGACAAAGAATATCTGAAGTGATTGGGCACAGTGGTGAGTATTTGTAATCCCAGCACTCAGGAGGCTGAGGTAGGATGATTACCATGAGTTCAAAGTCAGCCTGGAGTCACAGTTGAAACAACCCTGAACTACACAGCAAGACCCTGTCTAAAAACAAAACAAAACAAAACAAAACCACAAAATGTCTATGGCCATACCAGCCTGAACTGCCCAATCTTGTCTGATCTCAGAAGCTAGTCAGGGCCTGGCCTGGTTAGTATTTGGGTGGAAGACTATCTAAAGAAATTCTTGACATCTAAACTAGCACTTCAGAAGACATTCCAGAAACACTGAAACATAAAACTCCATGAACCTTAACAAATAAAATGAGCAGGCAAGGCAAGAAATTAAACAGAAGGGCAAAAGGGGAACCAACAACAAGAAAATAATGGACAAAGATAAATTGATATATATCAGCTATAACCATCAATGCAAATGGTGAATTCACCACTCAAACGAAACAGACAGGTACACTGGATCAAAAAACAAGATCCAACAATATGCTACATGCAATGAACACATTAAACTCAAAAAAAAATTCACAGACTGAAAGATCAAAAGATGGGAAACAGGGCCGGGGAGTCAGCTCAGTGGTTCCGGCGCCTGTCTCGCAAGCGCAAGGACCCGGGTTCGATTCCCCGGTAACCACATAACAATACTGGGTGTGGAGACTCCCACCCAGCAGCAACCAGTACCACATACCACAGTGCCGGGCGTGGTGGCTCACGCCTGTCATCCCAGCACTAGGGAGGCAGAGGCAGGAGGATTGTGATGTGAGTTTGAGGCTGAGCTCAGAGCCAGCCTGAACCACAAAGCGAGACCCTGTCTCAAAAAAACCTAAAAAAAAAAACAAAAGATGGGAAACAATAGTCTATGCAACAGGAACCTGGAAAAAAGCCAGGTTAGCTATTTTATTTGCAGACAAAGTAGATTTTAAGTGAAGACTGATCAAGAGAGAGAAAGAAGGTAATAATATCATGAAAAGAAAAATCTAGAATGAAGTGACAACAATCATAAATATATATATATATATATATATACGTATATACATATATGTATATATATGTATATATATATATATATATATGCATCAAATACCAGCACACTTAGCTATATAAAACAATTTCTAACAGACATGAAAAATCAAATAAGCATGAATACAATTGTAAAGAGGACCTGAATACTCCACTGTCATAAACAGATCAACTAGACCAAAAAAATATTAAAGAAAAATCATGACTGAGCCAAAATGTCTATCAACTAATGAATAAAGGATTCTTAAATTTTTTTGTACTAGGGATCAGGCTGAGGACCTTGCACTTGTATGGTATATTTTCTTATGTAAGCTTCAGATAAGTCTTAGTAAGTTTATACCTTTATTTTTTACAATCACAAGACTCTTGCCCTGATGTGTATCTTTAATTACTTTAGCTTTGTATGTATGTATATATAAAAAGTCTTTTGATTTTTTACTAAGTATTTTTATTAAAATGTAATTACAGAAGAGTGCACAAATCATAAGTGTACAGCTTGATAAATATCCATAAAATGAATGCACCTATGTAACCAGCACCTGGATCATGAAACAAAACATCACCAGCACCAGAGTCCTCTTGTATTGTTTTCCAGAGCCAAAAAAGCTAGGTTAAAAAATAAAGTATACAATGTACATTTATGCAAAGTTCAAAACCAGGCAAAACCAACTGATGACAAATTAAGACATAATAGCACTTGCCTTCAGGAAGAGAGGTGAAGGAGGGTGATTTCTGACAGCTCACGTGAACTCTACCTGTGTAGTACTGTATTTCATCTAGATGGAATTAGAATATATATTCTTATTTGGGGATGGCTGCTGATTTGTATCAACTATATTCAACTGACACTTTACTAAGTTCTATTATAATTGTTCAACAAATTCCTCTGTGTTTTCTCTACATTTACAGTCATAGCTGCAGATCATTTCATTTTTTTCTTAGTTCCTATCTATGTTTTGTCCTATTGTCTTGGCTAAACTTCCCACTGCAATGTTAAACAGTAGAGGACCTAGTAAGCTTATACTGTTCCCAACTTTAGTTGAAAAGCCTCTTTTGTTTCAATACTAATTTGCTGATCTTTAGGCAGAGGTATAGTGTTAATCAGTTAATTTCTTCTTATGAAGAATACAAGAGTCAATTCTATCAAATGTCTCTTTTGCATAGACAATCATATGCTTTAAATTTAGTGTGAAGTCATCTAATATCAAATTATCCTGGCCATTTCTACAGTAAACTCAATTTACTTGTGATTTATTACCTTTTCAAAGTGCTGTTGGATTACTTGCTAATAAATCATTAAAATTTTTTTGACTTGCCTATAAATTCTTTTGGTTCAATCTTTGTTAGGTTTTTCAATCAATACCATTATACTTATTTTTAAAAATGAATCTGGAAGTTCTTCCTTTTTCTAGCAATTTAAGGTTCCAGATTTTTTCTAGTCTGTGTAATTGTCTGAACAACAGTAGGATTAATCAAAAGAAATTTTTTTTTTTTTTTTTTTTGGTTTTGGTACAGGGTCTCTCTAAGTAGTTCAGCCTGAACTTGAACTTACCATCTAGTCTGGGCTGGCTTCAGAGTCACAGCTTTCTTCCTGCCAAAGCCTCCCAAGTGCTCATCACAGGCATGTGGCACCACCTCTGGTAGGAGTATCTAACTACAAAAATTTGACAGATTTACAATGTAGGTCTGATGCTTTTTTTTGGAGGTAGGGGGGTCCTTTAATATTCATTTTTTTTTTTTTAGACAGGGTCTCACTTTGTAGTTCAGGCTGGCCCTAAGCTAAGCCTTGAACTCACAGCAATCCTCCTGCATCTGCCTCCCAAGTGCTAGGACTACAGGTGTGAGCCACCATGCCCGGCACTGTGGTATGCGGTTCTGATTTCTGGTGGGCGTGAGCCCAGCATTGTTGAATGAGGTTAACTGGGGATTGAACGCAGGCTTTTGCACTTACAAGGCAGGCACCAGAACCACTGAGCTAAATCCCTGGCCCAATATTAATTTTTTATATGGTAATTGGTTTTGACTTTCTGTATCATACTTTGGTAATTTTAGGTTTTATCTAAAAAGTCAACATTCTAATTTATTGTATAACATATCTCAAAGCAGTCCATTAAAAAAAAACTTACTTTATCACATTCCTTTTCTCATTTAAGTTTTTCTAGTTGTGCTTCTTTTTTCTTACCTAAGTTAGCTGGTAATTCATCCATCTTTCTGAGCTCCAACCATGTCAACTTTATCAAAAAAACCAGCTTTTGAATTTACTGGTTCTACTGTTTTGATTTTCCATTAATTATTTTACCTTTTATTTGGTCCACCTGCCTGGTTTTTTGCTGTCTTACATTCTAATATTTAAGGCTCCTAGTGGTATACTAATTTAGTAACTACCTTCCTATTGTAACTGCTTTGTGAAGTACTAGGTTTGCGTCTATCTGTGATCTATCTCTTTTTTGGAGGTAGGGAATCTTCCCTTTGGAGGTAGGGAATCAGCCCATCTTCCCTCCATGGGCTGCTGAGCTACTTGTTTTCGTTTTCTACTTTGAAGAACTGACTGCAATCCTGCCCTCTTTTTCAAAGTGAGGATGAATTTTTCTGTGCTTTTAGATGAAAAGATACTCTAGGATGTCTTCCAACTTCATGGATCTACAGCTACTTTTTCTTTGTCACAGTGATTTATATGATCAGACATGTCTACATCCATGGGTCTACTGGCCTTCCTTCCTAACATTTATCTTGACCGCTTCTTTCTTTTGTACTCTTGCAATTATCTTGTCCAATCTGGATTCTACTTGTAGAAATTTCTGCCCATGCTAGGTTGTCTCACTAATTTTAAGAGGAATTATAATGCACCACATGGCCCAGATGACTCCGGTTTGCCATCAGAGCCTCTAGCACTCCTGAGCACTCACCTGAAGCAGAGCCCTCAGACGGGCTACCTGATACCTCAGAAGGAGGTATCTGCAGACCACTCTCAGGTCTGCTCTCAGACTGGCCCAGCACACTCTCTGGTGCGGAGCTGCGGTTCCTGTCACAGTCCTACAATTTGCAGGCTTCAGAATTCAGGTGCCTTCTTTCTACTTCAACACAAACAGAGAAACTCCATGGGCTATGGTTTGTTCTTACTGATTTTTATTCTGAGATTCACATTTTGTCATCTAGTTTTGTAGGGCATGTCTGTGGCTGTACTAGTAATTCTGTATTTGTGTAAGTAGATTAAAAAGCTATACTGCTGCTGTCATCTTCCCCGAGTTTAAACTCTGTTAAGCTCTCTAGTGAGAAGAGCTTTTAAAGTAACTTTATGGGGTTATGACAGAGTATAATTAGGAATTTGCTCTTTTAGATACTATGCCAAATGCTTTCTATGCAATGCCTCATTTAATTCTCTTCAACATTATGAGGTGTTTTAATATTTTCCTAATGAGGAAAACTGATGTCTTAAGATCCCACTACTGAACTAGCAGAGAAGGGGTTTAAACCCAAATTTTGTGGTTCTAAAGAATCTGTTTCTTCACTATCTATTAATTACTTTCAGGTCCCTCAATTATCAAACTATGTACCATTATTGGCACCATCTATTTAATATTTATAACTTTTAATTATCTATAGAATCTAACAAAAATACGTACTGATAGATCAAATCTATAAACACTGTAGATGATAAATAGGTTAGTAACAGCTTTTCCTTCTCTAGAAAAATACTGCAAAGTGGGAAGGGAGAAGTTAGAGAATAGCGAAGAGAGTTACTTGACATCTTCAACTTACTTTTTTTCCTGTTATGTCACTACTGCTAAAGAATAGATATGTGGAACACTGCCTATAACTTATTAATAAATATTTTTCTTCTAAGTAAGTATTCGGAAAAAATTCTTCCACAATTCATAATGGCCTAATATTTTTTGGTAAATGTTTCTGTGAAACATGAACATTCACTGGTCCATAAAGTTTACCAAAGAATTTTGTCTCCCATATATATCAATGATTTTATCATTAATATTCCTCTATTAAATTAAAGTTAGAAAATATTAATTATTTTATGATTTACTTCTATGCTTGAATTCTTTTCCAATTTTCATTTATAAACACAGGTACTACTGTTTTCTTATCTTCTAATACAGGCTTTGTAAACTACTGTAGTCTTTACACATGTGCTATATTAGTTCTCCATCTCTAAAAGATGACTCAGCTTGACATATGGAAGGATATATATTGACATATCGATAACACAGTTCTTCCCCATCTTTGGAAGATTTACTTCAAATTAAAAAAAAAAAGTTTTTTGGTGATGCTGGAATTAAACCCAGAGTCTCATACATGCTAGTTAGGTGTTCTACCACTGAGCTTCACTCTTAGCCCTATTAAAATGTTTTTAATTAAAAATTTAAAACATAGTTGACTTTGCAAATTCAGGTTTAAAACTAAGCATGCCAATCACAAGCATTTTCCAAAGTACATACTAGATTTCCCTTGGAGAAATGATCTTTCTGGGATATTTTTCCTCTAATTTAAGAAGTAAATTTAAAATATTACAATACCTAGTGATATTAGTAATTTATTTTAACTGATATCTGTAAAATAACTCAATTTTGATTATTACCAAACTAACTTAAGCCCAGCTCCATCACTGAGATTTCCTTCTCGGTTCCAGAACCAGACTCAACCCTTTGACTGCCACTCCATGATGGAGGTGATTCACTGACAGGCGATCACTACTGAAGAGTTCTTTTACCATCTCCCTTACAATTAGCTCGTTCATAGGATTAAGACAACAGAACAAGTCAATAAAGTGAAACCCTAGTTCTTATCCTCTTTAAAGGGTTATGCCACTAACCTGGGAATATTAGAAAAATATAAACAACTGTAGGGAGCTGCACCATTGAATTTATTTGAGTGGTTCTGTTTTTGTATTTAGATGCTTTTACTTACTTTGAAAAAAATTAGACAATTATTACAGATGTAGTATCCCTATTCAAAATGCTTGGGACTATTTCAGAATTTGGATTTTTTTCTGATTTGAGAATATTTGCTTATATATAAGACATTATGGATGAGACTCAAGTCTAAATACAAAATAAATTCAAGTTTCATTCATTACTTATACAAATAACTGAAGGCAATTTTCTATAATATATTTAGTGTGCCTGTATTTTGACTGTGACATGTCACATGAGGTCAAATGTGCAATTTTCCACTTGTAGCATCGAAGTCTGGACTTGATCTTTTCAGATTTTTGTATTAGGGATGCTTAATCCAGTAGCTGCAAATTAGAGTGGCTGACAAACTGGCAGCAACAAACTAAAATGAAGAAAAAATCCAAATGGCTCAAAATAACTCCGTTATAAAAGTATGATTTATAGTATCATAAATCTTAGAAAAATAAACAAAAATACTAAATATGTTTTCTCTAGATAATACTCACTTTTCCTTGTCTCCACAAAAGGCAACTAATGATTGATATTTAAAAACTAAGTTAACAGATATTCGGCCCAGCAATGTTTACAGACATACATACCATAAAACTTTCTCATTCATATCTCCCTAAGTTACATAAAAGTCTTAAAACAATCTCTCTAAAACACTACCATGTTAGTTAAGCCTATTTATTCTTACTAGGAAGTTATTACTTTCATTTATATAGGCCACACAAGTTTGCTTGGCACACTTAATAATAAGACAAAATAAGCCATTCTTCTTTAAAAAAAAATTATAGGATTATTTGTTTTCAAAGAATAATCCTACATAATTAATTAAAGCAAAATTTTACTACCAGCAGTCAAGACATTTAAATGATCTTAGTGCTCACCTGACGATTATCAGTGGCATATGAAGTGTAAACTTGTTCTGAAGATCTGTGTTCATTTTATAAGATACAATTTGTACTGCAGAGTTTTTAAAAAAGATAACATACATATATAGTTTTGTGTTTTTTTCCTCAAAGAACTTCTTAGAAATACAATATAAACATTTCCGAACCACAACAGGATCCAGTGTGGTTCAAGCTTCAACAAAGATTTTCTTGAAACCTCGTACAAAGGTTACTGGCTCAAGACCATATCAAGTGTTACCAGTATAAGCTTTGATTGTAGACTCTCCCCTTAAAAAACAGAGCACACTTGATTACACATGGCTTTTAACCTTGAGCTACCGTTGCGCTATAAACCCTTCCCCACCCCACCCCAGAAGTCAGTCATTTGGAGACAGGGACATTCTGTGAGCTTTGTTGAGAGTCTTTGGTTTCCCAGCTCTGATGTAGATCACGAAGGCGTTCAGAAGTTCGTGTGCTCACATTCAGAGCAGGATGAACTTTACAAATCCCACTCTCCTCCATTAGTGACAGGCCACAGATCCCAAAGTATGCGTGCAGAGCATCTGAAAAAGGAGCCATTGGTTTTTCTTAAAAATGGACATTCTTACTCACGTATACTATAAAATATCTTAGCTACCAGATAATTATATTAAAAATAAACAAAAATTGCTAAACACATTTATTAAAAATATTTATTTTCCCTCAGTCTTAAACACTTTTTTTTTTTAGGTTTGTTGAGACAGGGTCTTGCTTTGTAGTTCAGGCTGGCCCTGAGCTCAGCCTCAAACTCACTTCACAGCAATCCTCCTGCTTCTGCCTTCCGAGTGCTGGGATTATAGGCGTGAGCCACCACGCCCGGCACTGTGGTATGTGGTGCTGATTGCTGCTGGGGTGAGTCCCCACGCCCACTACTGTTATGTGGTTACCAAGGATCGAACCCAAGTCCTTGCGCTTGCAAGGCAGGCACTGAACCACTGAGCCGGAACCACTCAGCTAAATCCCTGGCCCTAAACACTAATTTTTTAAAAAACAAATGATTGAAATTAAAAATATGGCATAATTATTAACACATATCTGCCAGCTGGGGGGATGACACTGTTAAGATTCACTGAAGGACAGAAAGGAAGAACAGCAGTAATGTAAGTCTTTTCACTTTAGTAGGTTTTCCTTAGAAACACCGACTGTAGATGATACAAACAGATGACTTTGTATCATAAATTGTTTTTCCTAATAGTGAAAACAAACCCCCTCTGAATTGAAGGACCAATACCATCCTTCCTCCCACCCCTAAGCTATAATTAGGACAGTACCTGAACTAGTTTGGTAAATGAAAGGAACAAAACAAATCCACCTTGAAACGCTGGGAAGGTCTTCTTAGATAATGTTATCCATTCTAAGAATATCTGACTTGACAATAAAAACAAGTTCATCTTCTATTTGGTTATACAATAATTTTTCTGCACTGCCTCACTACAGTTTCCCATACTCCAAGGGGCACCAACCCTCCCCTCCTAGCGTGGCCCCTGAGCTCATGCGATTATTGGCTGCCTAATGGCCTTATATAGACTCTGGAAGAGTGAAAAATTCTGTGACTGTGGGGATGCTGAAAAAAGTTGTGTAGCAGTTAAAATTTTTTTCTATTTTTGAATTAGCCTGTATTTATAACCTCAGGAGCTATTAAAAGTTCAAAATATCTCACCAAGTCAGACTTTGTCACAAGAGATACATTAAGGCCTCCTCTAGATTATTTTCTCTAAATTTTAGATTCCAAAATAAATTTGATTTCTTTTATACTGCTGTGTCACTCTATATAGCTATTTCACAATGAGAGAGGGCACAAAGCAAGTGTGAAAGCTTATTTTTGGAAACTGGAAGCTCTCCCACAGAGAGTAACGTATGTTCAGAAAGACACAAAACAGGGTCTTATGGAAAATGAAAATCTCTCCAGATAAAGCAACACTTTTATTTTTCCTCACAAGGAATAGCATTGAAGCCAGGGACCAGAACTTACTTGTTTCAAATCTCAAATAGTTTTTAAAAATATCTTGTAATCTGTAAGTGGTGATATATTAAAATAGTAGAAATATATTACTTTCTAATAAAATATCAGTTTTCTCAAATGTTTCTTCTATAAATGTATATAAAAATGCTATTTCATTAGAACCAAGAGTTAACTTTAAAGATTAAAATTATTTTCTAAAAAGCACAGAGAATAGTTCTTTCCATATTAATTCACTTTATCACACAAAGACTTTCTAAGCTTTCTACTATATAACACCTGAAGGTGATGTAATATGGCTGCAAAAACTGAGTATTCCATATAAATATTTATACAAATGTTAAAATTAGCCATTCATCTTTCTAGGAAAAAAAAACTTTAAAAATTTTCTTTTAAAATGCTATTGGCAATACACAATGCACTGTAAGTTAGTTTATATATAAAAGATACAAAGATTATAATTTCAGTTATTTATTAAAATGTATCAGACACTGATTTTAAAAATATTAAAATCAAAATAACCTTCAGCTTGCTTGAGGCACTTTAAAGCTTATTTATAGCCATGTGTTATATATATATCAACATTTAAAATACTTTTCTTTAGAAATTAACCTGTGAAAAGATACTTTTGCTTAAAACTTTGAAAACATTCTACTTCTTTCTACAAATGCAAGTTATATATAAAAATTCAGGTAAGGAGTATAAGGAAATAGGTCCACTCATTTTAAATACAAAAATATGATTTCATGAGCCTTTTCTATTTTGACTCAAGTACAAATTTCAATCACAGCAGCACTGTGGCAGGAGATGAGCTGAACAGACAGTGTTTTAGATCAGAAAAACCGTAATTCTACTGCAATGCTATGAGAACAACTATTTCTTATATCTGGTTTATACATTTATAATAATTCAATAACTCGCTAGCAGAAATATCAATGCTCTGAATTATTTTAACTCTTTGACACTGATTTTCATCAGAAAGTTATAAAGGATGCCTTACATTGCTTAAATGGTTAAGGTGGAAAATAACACCAGACTTGGGCTGCCATTCATACTGTCTGAATGTTTTTGGCTGCTTAGTTTTAGACAGTGAATGCTTTAAGTTTAGATATCAAATCCATCGAAAAAAGTTACTTGAATCTGCTGAAATTTAGACAAGAATATGGGCAGTGAAGCATACCTGCATTCAGGATTTGATCCATTTTTGAATTAAATGACTTCTAAAATGAGCAAGAACTGGTTTCCTTCAGGATCACACTTAGCTCAAGACACACCTAATAAATTTGTCCTAATAATTATGAACGAGACAAGTAATTATTTTGTAAAGACTCCATTCAGGCTGCCTGCCACAGCATCACACATAAAACAGAAATTGCTAAGGATCTGGGAAAATGCACACCGTGCCAATGCATCTTGTTCACCAAGTTTCTCCTTCAGAATGGTCAATACCCTAAATAGATCTCAAACTTAAATTCATCTCTCTCTAAAAACATATTACTCAATCTTACTTTCCAAATGTGGCAACGTCTTTATCATATATATATACTCTTTCTGATTAAGATATCTGAAAATTTTTAAGAAATAAAAGAAATGCTATTCTGGATTCAAAAAGAAAATAATTACCTGGGTGACTGTCTGGCCACTTGGCAAAGCCTCCTACGAGGCGATCTTGAGTTGATAAGATGTAATTTCTGTTTTTCTCAAAGTTAGTGTATTGAAAAATTTTCAGAAGCTGAAATGAAAACAAATTAATTGATATAAAATATTTCCACTGACTTCTGCCTTACATTTCAGATAGGTATCATTTAGATATGTTCTTCTGAAGTTAAGGTCTCTCAGAGCCAATCTTTGGGGACATCAACGCTTAAAATTAGCTACTGTCTTTTTTATCTTCCTATGAAGTTTACTTTCCTTCTCTCAACCTATTTTCTTTGAACCCCAAAGAAGCCTAAACAATTTGTACCACATTAAGCTAGAATCAAAACACAATTTTCCAATGTGTTCAACACAAAAGAGCTCAATCAAAAGAGTGTCACATTTTCACTTTTATTATAGGCTCTTTATGTATATGTTATAAACGAGTAGTAGCTGAAATTGAAAATATTTCAAAAAGAAGCAAGAAAAATTATTAATCAGATAATAGAGATACTTTTATGTACGGACAGTAAAAATTTACAGTTCTTTAGAAGATAAAGTTGGGACAAATTTGATTTGTCCCAAATATAAATATAAAAAACAGTAAGTTTAATGATTTACATGTATTTTGTATTCTCAAGATCCTATTATGATTAAAAAAAAAGAACCCGTGAAGGAAATGGAGTTGAGGGAACAAAAGAAAGCGGAGGGAGATTTTGAAGATAAGGTGACATAAAGTGTGTTAATGAATAAACCAGAGTCACCGGAAGATATTAGTGAATGATAAACATTCCTCAAAGAAAAAAGCTAAAGCTTTATGAACTTACGATACAAATAAAAGACAAACCTAATCATTTATTTTGATTTAGCTAACAGAATATAAGGAAAGAGACTCTTTGGAATCCTGATTGTTGGGAACATCTCCACCAAGTAGCATGTGTCACCACATAAGAAGGCACAACTATGATCTCAATGCTGTACCTGCTAGACAGATCTTGGGGAGAAGGGGAGCTCCCAACCGCTCAACTGCAACATGACTTCCATCCGAGGCCCAGCAGACTAGCTCTCTGCAGAAGGACCTTGACTTCAGTCTCCCCATATACTGACTGCTCTCAGCTAGCCACAGCCAGATGGAAACTTCCCCTTTCCCCCTAATGGCACCTGCGGGTACTAGGCAATTACAGCTTGACCCACAACGTACCTAACTTGTGACTCTGCTCTAAGATCTTCTCAGAGAAGTAGGCTCACTGTCAATCCGTTAGGGACCCCTCTTGTCTCTCAGGAGCAATTCCTGTTCTCTTTTCCTATTCCTCAACAAATTTTTCTACTCTTAATTAAAAAAGAACAAGATTTCATATTTACACGGTTGGTTAATACCAGTTTTCAAATTTTAGAATTTATGGGCAAAAAACAAAAGATTTCTGTTACCAAACAAAATATGAATGTTATCTAATGTGACATTATAAAAGTGAAAGTACGTTAACAGCTTTGAAAAGTTAAAAGAGTCAAGGTTCAGAACTAATAATAAAATAATTAGTTTACTAGAGCAAAAGGAAAGGTAAATTTTATTTTTTCACAGCTGGGAATCAAAGATATCTAAAAATAGACAAAGATGTCTTAAATAATGTCTAAGGTTGAGAAGTCAGGAAATTGCTCTGTGATTTAAAGTTCAGGTAATATCCACAAAAATGAAATTTAAAAATGTTTAGAAGAGGCTGTCTTCAGGAGTCCCTGAATATTACTAAGGCCGTATCAGTAAAATTTAAGGACCAAAGACAGGTTAAAGGTAGGACAATCTGATCAATGAAAAGAAGAAAGTAGTGAAAGCAGGTGTTAGGATCTATGAGTTCACAAAATCCTGTAAAACCCAACATTCACTGGGAAACTTGAAGGGATGATATGGAACCAACCAACTGTACAGAACATTATTAAAATCAATGGGAAGAAGTGTGTTACCGCTCTGTTCTATACAAGTAAACCTCTGGACTAGGAAAGAGCTTTTTTGTTAACCAGCAGGCAGAGGAACAGCTTCTCCTCCTTCCCTCCCCTCTCTTTTATGGCCCTTCCTTTTGCTTCTTCAGATAATACAAAAATGTGTTTGTCTCCGAAAGGCCTGTATGAAAATGAGGCCATGGAAATATGCTGAGATTGACCAATTAATTTGTATTGCTTGAAATAGAAAATAGATGCTGTGTTCTCCACCTCTTATCTAGCTCCTTACACAATTATATCATTCTATGCTCCTTGTGCCTATGTCACCTATGTGCCTCATATGTGTAACCACTCCTCCTTTCCTAGTCTAGTTCAGATCCCTGCTTTGGATGGGGAGGGAGCTGACTGCTTTGGAAGGAATTCTAGAGTTTTAGCTGGCAATAAATACCTTGCCTCCAAAACTCCTGAGTGCGTCTTCCATTTTCCTGGACTAGTCTGACTTATTTTCTGCTGCTTCACCTCAAGGTAAGTAAAATTCTTTTTAAATGAATGCTAGTGAATAGATTTAGCAGGAATGGTTAGAAGGTAACCATTTTTAACCTCTTAGTGACATAAAGAGGGATACAGATCTTATTTTATATCATGTAGTACAAAAATTAACTCAAGTCTAACGAAAGATCTAAACATCAAACTATCTAACTATACAACTATTAGAAGAGAACTTTAGGTAAAATCTTTATGATACCAATTTGGCAATTATCTCATAAATATGACACCAAAAACACAAAGAAAAACATTAAATTGGGCTGCATCTAAACTAAAAGCTTTTGTGCACAAAGGATACTATAAGCAGTTAAAAGGCAGTTAATGAATGAGAGAAAAGAATTTCTACACCATATATTGATAAGGGACTGAGATCCAGAATAAAGGATAATATCCACAATAAAGGAATAAAATGAAGACTCTTAAAATCCAACAACAAAACCTGACTAAAAAGAGAGTGAAACACTAGAGTAGATATTTTTCTCAAAATGATATACAAGTGAACAGTGACAACGTGAAAAGATGCTCAAGCCTCACTAGCTATCAGGGAAAAGCAAGTCACAAGCATAATGAGATGTCCTTCAAGCTCACTAGGACCTACCACATAAAAACAAATACCAACCAGAAAAAAAGTGTTGTGGTAGATGTAAAGAAACTGGAATCCTTATTGATTGTTGACAGGAATGTAAAATGATGCAGTTGCTGTGGAAAAGTTAGCAGTTCTTCAAAAAGTTAAAACCCTCCTATGACCAGCAATTCCACTCCTGAATATGTAACTCCAAACATAGACATCACACCATGCACACTGCAACATGATTCACAATAGCCAGTAGGTGGAGACAGCCCAAGTGACCGTCAGCAGAGGATTTAATTAGAAAAATGTGGTACACACATGCAGTAGAGTACTACATCGTCATAAAAGAAACAACATCTTGATATGTATTACGACATGGCTGGACCCTGAAAGCAAGCTAAGTGAAATACTGTAGACACAGAAGGACAGAAATTTCATGATTCCACTTATGTGAAGTACCAGAATAGGCGAGCTAGCAGAGAGTACTGCACAGGTCAGTTACTGCAGGCAGGGTGGTTGGGGCACAGGTAATGGAAACTTGATTATAAACAGTGGAAGTGGTTGCACAACACCACGAATGTAATTAGTACCACTGTACGTGTTTCGTACATTTTACTACAGTAAAAGAAAAAGCTAATAAGAACTTTACGATGAAATAATCACACTGACAGTTTTGGTGCATGATAGTTGATCACACAGCCGAGTGGCCCAGGTGGGGCCAAATACTGCTTAAAGGTTCTGTCTTTCAACAGTTATTTCCATTTAGCAATTTCACTGAAGAATTCTAGACAACACAAAACTTGCACCTAGGCTTTGCTTTAAAATAACACCACAAACAGGACGGAAATACTTATGAGTGGAGGAATGGCTTATGAAATACTTATGAGTGATGGATGTACAGGGACTCGGTAGACACTGTCCCTTACTTTTGGACATTAGACTTTTCTATAATTAAAGAAAAATCAGTATGTCTGAAATGACACTAGAAGAAATGGTACTAGGAGAAACAGAAAGGCTACTGTTACCATTTTTAAGCCATTCTCTTGTTTGAATTTGTTTCAACGATGTGCATGAGTCTTGTTTATGAAAGTAACGATATTATGCAGAAAACGAATATAAATTCTTGTAAGATTTTGGAATACATGAACTACATGATTATTATTTAAAGTGAAAAGACAATTTCAAGATAAGAGAAAACTTGTGGGATTATTGGCTCAATAACTTTATGGAGTTAGTATATTAAAAAATAAGGATAAAAGGAAATTTGTGGACATATCAGTCAATAAACTTTGAAAGAGTTAGACAAAAGGATTTTTAAAAACAGGAGATTTTTCAAGAAATGACCTATTGGCTATTTTTAAGATTAGTAACTTCCCCTCCAATGCTGACTAGTACCACCTTCACACAGATCCTTGCTCCACATGGACACCACTCAATTTCAGTAACAAGCTTTTAGTAACATCACTGTACAAGAAAGTAGGCAGATAGCAAGTTTTACATAAAATACGTAGATATAAAACTCAAGTTTTTAACCATATGAGCTTTATGGGAAAATATTAATTAACACAACAGAAATTAGTAACCTATTCTTAACAATATTTAATGCATACTACAAAGACCAAATCTTGAAGAGAGTTTATATTAATGCCGAGTGTAGGTGCCTCATTTTATTTCTCTTACCTTGAGAGTTGCTCCCACCCAAAAAGAGTAACAGGTGTCCACCGGCTTATTAGGTCTTCCATGATACCCGTTCTGCTGCCTCATGATACACCACCTCTTTATCCTGTTCAGTTCTTTTTCTGAGAAGACTTCTTCCAGTTTACCCATGAGGCACAGCGACGCAATGCCACAGAAGGTGGATCCTCCTGGTAAACAAAACCACACAATACTATAAATTTCAACTTGGATGCCCAGTGAAACGGCACAAATAGGCAAGAGGGGAATTCTAGAAAACAGTGAAATAAACTTCCAACAGCAATTCCAAAACAATCCCTGAACTCTGAAATCTTCAACATTAACCTGATGAGGACGCATTTAGCGCTAACAGACTGAGAACTACATTCTAGGACTGGCAAGTTCTTGCTCAGGAATCACTTGTGTTTGATTTTAAGTGCCTTAAAAGATAGGACGGGTGGGCTCTCATATTTTTGAGTTCAACTACAGATATAATCAAACAAGAATCAAAATAGGAAAAATGTAGAATGCTTTTGTTTCCAAACAATGTGGTTCTCAAACTATTGGCAAAATTTTGTTTTTGTTTGCAAGCTGCATCAGGTAACAAATATGATCGTGGCTATTTTTTCTGAAACTGTAGCACAGTTTAAGTTCATGAACCAAGGCAGCACTGTAGGGTGAGCAGACATTTCTCTTGTCAGAATTCCCTGAAAAACACAGCATGAGAACTATCTATCCAGCACGGATACTGTTAGCTGCTGTAATCTTCGACAAGGATCTGGGGGAGGCACCAGGTCATGTGCACATACTGGCCCATCTAACATCCAAGACCGGAGCATCTGAGTGTGTGGGGTTCTGGGACCAGTAAGTAACAAGCATGAGAGTTGACTCTTCTGCTCGGGAAATGAAACATCAGTGCTGTCCCATAAAGGAAAAGAAACCACCCTTTACACTGGCACTCTGCTGATACCAATTTGAAAGACACTTATATTTTCAATTTAGTATAGCTTTATCTAGTGTTACGACTTGCACTGACCTGTCCCCCTAAACCTCCTGTGCTCACAGGCTGGGCTTTTCAAAGGGCTGGCCCCGGAGTGTGATGTTAGGATGGGGTTGGGCTAACGTAGTTCTGGGCATGGCCAAGTTCATTCATGATCAGGAAGCCACACCCTGGGCATGGGTGGCAACGGCTAATGGACTTGCAGCCTGGATGGGACTGAAAGGACAGACAGACGGCTGCCCACTGCTTTCTTCACGCCTCACTGCTTCCTCTCTGCCACCATCCTGCCTTGGGGACCCACTGTGGATGGAAACCTCTACAAACTCTGAGTCAAAATAAACCTCTCCTTTAACTTGGGGGTGTTTGGTATTTTTATCTTAGCAGCAATAATCTAAATAAGACTTCCCAGAGATTTCTACTAATTTCAGCAATTTAAATGGACTGTTTCTAATATATTTCATTCTCTAACTTTCCTTTTGGTGCTGTCTGAATCCCAAGCATGGAAAAGTGATATTCCCTCTAAAAAATTCACAGCCGCTCTCACACTTAAGTGCTCCTGTCAGTGAGAATTATCTAATCTCTAGAATTCCTGAGTGAGCTAAAATAGAAACGTGAAACAAATTTACCACAGCCTCTTAGAATGACTTCTATAAAGGAACTACCAACCACATTTTCTTGTCAATGACTCCCCAGTCTAGTTCCTCTTTCATGATATGCTGGCTACGACTTCAGGTGTTACCCTACCAACCCCCTAGACACAATGTCTCTCAGTGTGTCACTTTTAAAATGAGCCACCAAAAAGTTAGAAAAGGCATTTAAGGACTGCACACTAAACTACTTGCAAGGATCCTTTTTTTAAAAAGATCTTTTAACTCTTTTAAATAAATTTCATTCCATTCTTCCTTCAAGCCTTTCTTTTCCCAATGGATTCTTTAAAGCAAACTGGCACAATTCAAACATAAAGCACTCTTTGAGTGCTGCATCATGTTTTGAAAGTGGTTATTTCAGACATGACACTGGGTTTTTGAGCACCAGAAACAACCACATATAACAGTCTATTTTAAAACTAAAATTCATTTGTCAACAAGTAATCCCACTGTGCCTGAAGAATCTGGTTTACACCAAATTCTAAAAGCACTGTTCTGTGCACCTACATTAAAAGCAGCATGTTAGAAGAGTGTTAAAGGTACACATGAAAGCAATAAAAAGGAAAAAAAAATCTAGTACATCTTTACAAGTAAGAGATTAAGAGCCGGGCATGGTGGTGAACACTTGTAATCCCTGCACTCTGGGAGGCTGAAGCCAGAGGTTCGAAAGTTAGAGCCCAACCTGGGCAACTTGTGAACTTACCAACTTAGAACTTGTCTCAAAAGAAAAAAAAAGGCTGGAGATGTAGCTTAGTGCAAAGGCCCTGGGTTCAATCCTCAGTGCCAGGAAAAAAAAAATCAGATTCAGAATACAATTAAAATACAACCATAAGAACTCAAATAGACAATGAACTCTGCATACTTCAAAAAACTGCAAGAGTTCATTTAAAGGATAATGCTAGAATTGCTTTTGATAATAATGAACACAATCTGACTCTACAATTTATGTTCCATTTATATTTTACCAGCATAAAAGTTACAAGTTAATTTGTCATTTCCTAAAATTTTACAGCTCAATTCTGAGCACTGTCTTAGTACTTATATATATCGAATTACCTAAAGGAACTATTTCCTCTGAAATGTACACTTTAAGATGATCACTGTATTATTTTCTTTTCTCTCACTGTTGAGAAAAAAAAACACGTGAGATACAAAGTTAAAGGGGGAAAGGTTTATTTAGCTCAGTCTGTAGGGTTTCAGTCCATAATCAAGTGGTTCCAAAGCAGGGCAGCTTGGTGTTTCTGCCCCTTTTGTCTCCTTCCGACTACGGGACTAGGGTGCTGCCAGGCCAACGTGCTGGCTTAGCCACGGCATCTTCAATCCTAGCCTCACTCTTACCAGAGTCAGCCACTCTGAAAAAGACTGAGTGAGGCTTTGGGTGACATCTTGACACAAGCCACAACAGTCAGCAATCATAAGACTCAAGGAAAAGAAGCAAAGCAGAAAAAAAGCTATGCAAATAAGTGCATTATTCTTTATATACCACAAAAAAAGGAAATAATTTCAAGGAAACTGAGTGTTAAATTAAGGCCAAAGATTTAATATTCTTATTCTGGATTAAGAAGCAGAGATATGGGGCTGGGGATTTAGTTCAGTGGTTCCAGCAAGCATAAGGAGCCAGTTTCGGTCTAGTAACCACGTAAAACAATACTGGACACGGAGACTCACGCCCAGCAGCAGTCAGTACCACATACCACAGTGCCAAGCGTGGTGGCTCACATCTGTAATCCTAACACTCAGGAGGCAGAGGCAGGAGGACTGCTGAGTTCCAGGCTGAGCTCAGGGCTAGCCTGAACTACAAAGTGAGAACCTATCTTAAAAAAAAAAAAAAGCAGCAGCAGAGATATTCAAAAAGAATCATGGAATCAATTAATTTATCTAAACTTTCATATGAATCTTGAGAGGATAAAGTTTTAA
The DNA here is from genome assembly GCA_004026965.1 of Petromus typicus. Lineage (NCBI taxonomy): Eukaryota > Metazoa > Chordata > Mammalia > Rodentia > Petromuridae > Petromus > Petromus typicus. The sequence continues at coordinate 19,384 of PVIR01005593.1, read as the reverse complement.
TCCTAGTGACATAGGAAAATCCAATTCTTCAAGGCACATTAAAATTTTACCCTAAAATTGCTCTACGAAAGGAAAAACCCTGGGACAAAGCAAATCACACTGGATGATCACAGTCTAGCTTATTATATGCCCATTTAGTTTTTCTCATCACCTGGCTCTCCTCTCAGATAAGCAACAGCTGTAAAAGCACAACATGTGGCTCTTGTTGTACTTCTCTGTTTACTAGATCTTCTCTGCTAGACTGTAAAACAGTCACGTCTCGTCCATCTCTTATTACTCCGTATCTCCCTGAAGTGGTTCCATTAATATGAGATTTACTAGTTTTCTCAGGTTTCACTTTGGTTGCCTGGACTGGAATATTTGTTACAGTTTGATAGTAACATAATTTCTTTGTGTGCTTTTCTTCCTACTTCCTCAATCTACATTTTATTAAGTTTGATTTTTTTAAGTTTGGGTTTTTCTCCTTCCTCTATTTCACCATTTCTAACTGTTGCTTAACCTAGAACCTATTTGTAAGAAAAATTAATTCAACTTCAACAGTGCTTCAATTCTGAGCTTCTTAAGAGAGTTTTCAGAGCTGTCAGACTTTCTCTGTACTGCAATTATACCCCTCTTGACCATAGGGACTACAAGTAACATAATCTCTATGGGAACCAGGCAAGACTCGGATGCACCTGGACATATATTTTTTTGAGTAACAAATTATTCCAGTTATTTTACAGGAAAAGTCTCAGAATCCACTCAAGAATAATTTCAAACTAATAAAAATTGATATGCATGAAAAAAGCCAGCTGCTTGTCAATGACTTTATGACAGTATGAAGTGAAAATCGCCTGGGCAGAACACAGTTTATCCACAAAAAGAAATGCGTGAGCTGCGAAGAGAGGTGACGACCACCTACACCTGCTCAAAAGTCCCTAAAACTTCCTGTTTTCACCATCTAATCACTGCAGCCTCTCCCTTCCTATAAATCCCAGTTATCAAATGATATGGAGACAGATCTGAGTTTACAGCCCCTGAGCTTTCTACTTCCTTGACCATGCAATAAAGCATACTCTCCCACCTTTTTCTTTTTTTTAATGCACACAGGCAGTGAGCCCTTGCTTGCAATCTCTATCAACATTTCCCCTGCATCCAATCTCACTTAACTCATGCACACACAAGAATTATGCTGCCGTAATTACACTATGGTCTCAGAAGAAAACCCAAGACCACCTTCTTCTATCCTTGGTGATATACATTCTACAAATATTCCAACTGAAGGAGTGTGAAAGGAGATATCTGATAGGACAAGGTCCCAGAAAAGACACACAAGGTCATAGGACCAAGGGATATATAGAATGTTAAAAACGTAGGTATTTTTATACATGTTTCGTATTTTACAAGCCATTTTCTTATTTCCATTTTTTATCATTTTAAAGACAATTATTTCCAGTCTGTGGACGAGGAAACCCAGGAGCGAAGGTAACACAGCTCGTGCCGAGATCAACTGCCGCACACTCATCTGCTCCTCCTCCTTTCAGGTGAGGAGCACGGAGACAACACAAGAGCACATACAATCGGCTCTGCTCCAGAGGGAGCTGGAGCCATCAGAAAGCCTACAAGCCAGGCTTACTCATTCTAAGGAGAATAAGGGCTTATTTACTTCCCACGGAAATTCCAACTTGGTAGGGTGGAGTGCAGGCTACAAACGTGTAACAAACGTTTGTGCCAACAAACATTAACAATCAGTATCACATTCTGACTCTGTCGAAAGGGAAGGGAAAACTTAAGAGAGGAGACTGTGCTAATGTTTGTACTTAACATAAGTTAAGCAGCAAATGTTTTATGAATATGATTAAGGATAATTATATTAAAGATGGTAAGTAAAAATTTTCACCTCTTCTTGAATTCATTGATTCACACTTAAGACTGCATCTCTGTGATTTAGCCTTTTCATGTTATGCAAAGAAAATAACCTGTTGTTTTCTAAGAATAGAGTAAGAGACAATCTCAAGGTACTTTCATGTGGCTGACACTTGAGCAGATCACTAGACAATACGGCATGAGTTCCCTGGCTTGAATGATCCCTTCATGATTACTGACCAAGAGGCTTTGAACAGACACAAAAGTGTCGAAAGACAAAATCAGGAGAGTAACAAGGTAATCTACTTACACTAAGGCTTAAGATAAACTCCAGAGATCTACACCGAAGAGATGTGATATTTAAAGACACAGCACATTTATCTGTCTTACCGTGAGATTCAAGTCCAGCTCCTTGCGCCAGCCCATTGTCATAGGACTGAAAAAGAGAAGTTCCGCTTAATTTAATACAGAAATAATAAGTGGCCACTGTACTAACTTTTTGTCTCTTTTATCTCTATTTCTCCTTTACATCTTCTAAAATATGCACTTTTCTCCACTGAGAAGTAGTACCACTTTCAAAATACCTGATCTTGTCTTCTTCACAGACTACATACACTTGGCACATTCTGAAAGTAGAATGCTAAAAAGACAGAACCTCCATATTTAACTTCTACCGAATAAAAAGCTTTGACCCTTAATACTCTCCCATTTGCAACTATGTGTACATTAAATGAAAATGTGAAGGTTTTATAGTTAAAAAACATAAACATGAAACAAATCTATCTTGAGAGTTTTGGTTTTAGTGCCTGACTAAATTTCACACGTCCTCCAAAATCAAAACAAAAAAACAAGACATCATCAAGCTTCACATTAAGTTTCAGAAAAAGAAATATCCAATTCCACTAAACTATCTTTTGTATCTCTGACGTATATTTGCAGAGAGCAAAGGTGATTTTTAAAAATAAGCATAAGAACGAGGAGGGGAAGCCAGATAGTGGCACATGACTGTAATTTCCGCACTGACACAGAGGAACTCAAGTTTGAGCCAAATATGGACAATTTAATGACTTAGTGAGACTTTGTCTCAAAATAAAAAACCAAAATGAAAAAAAAAGAGTAACTAAAAAATAAATCCTAGTGTCGTCAGGGAAAAGAAAGAGCGAGCACGTAAAGAAGCTAGTGGGTAGGTCTGAGATTGACTTAAAATCATTGCTTAAAGAAGAAAGCACACTGTAAATCTACCCTCAGAGCAAAATTACAGCTATGTACGAATTCCAATTACCATAGCTTAAATAATGATTTTAAAACTGACTCCAATTACAGTAAATGTAATCTGGAGGTGTGCTATGTGGTTGGCACTGTCCTCGCCCGTGTGGTTAAGATGGTATCTGTACAGCTGGTGGGGCTGCCTGTGATGACTTCTGTGTAAATTTACCCATGCGTGGTGATGGCATGCTGTTCATGGCAAAAATGGGTTTCCCCTTTCTCCTATCTAGCAAAAATCTTACTTCTTAATATTCCTTTAAGAATCACTTCTTTCTGCATCCACAAGCATGTAAAGATATATGCTACTCTATAGTTGACAAAATCTGATCCTGTTACATACTCGGTTAAAACCAACTCCGTTTCTCTAAGAACCTACACTTGCACTTGAAGATGCTAAAATTCTAACCACAGGCTGAATTACAGTTCTTCACATTCTAATTTAGAAAATGAAAAGCTTCATATTTGAAAGAAATAAACCTGGGAAGTGACACTTCTACTTCTCCAGTTTTATATATGAGGTGAAACAGGAAAAGACTTCTGGCTACACTAAGTTTTCCTTACTACTGCCAGTAAGAAAGATAAAACTGTGAATAAGTAACATTTCTGCTAATGTTGTCCTTGAAGCACAGATTTAAAAAAAAAAAAAAATCACATGAAAGTGTTAAATTTTAAATGAGTTAATCCATTCTTTAAGATTATGTCTAGACCAAAACCAGAAATTATTTCCACCTGGCAGTCTAATACATGATATACTGTACTAAGAAAACAATCTTTTTTCCTTATTTCTAAGTATTATACTGCAGCACCAGCAATAACAACCTAGTCAATTTTACCAACATTAACTCACCATACTTCTTCTAATATAGCTGATGGCTTTTTTCATATCCATGCCTGACCAGTTGTTGAGCATGTAGCAAATACAGGAAGCACAGTACACAAATCGCATGTCATTTTCACTGCCTTCAGGTACTGCACAAAAACTAAAAAATAGTAGTAACGAGAATCGGATTTTATATTAATACTGGACTGCAAGGTTAGGAACAGCTACTTCATGTTTTTACTTACAAAAAAATCACTGATTTAAAAACCATAAAAACTATTCTAACTGTATTACACAACAGCATTATTAACTTGAATAATATTAAACAATCTCTCGATCATCATTTGTTTCGAAGTTCTGATTCCTGGGTAGCATCATAACACCCACTGCTCCTTCCCAGAGGCTGCCCTCAGGGTAAGCTTACTTACTTCTAAGAAGGGAAGCTGTAGCACACCAGCTTGAGGAGTAATGGTAGAAAAAGCAGCAGGTAAAATCTGAAATCTGCTGGGTAATAAGAAACCCCTGTCCATATCTTTCTATGGGAAATTTCTTTTAAATGTATCTGCTGGTACCAATTAATCAATTAGCCATACTGCACTTAGGTAATAATATGTGTTCTGTATCTACCTATCAGCTGTCAACAAAGATGAGGCAGCAGTAATCAAGGACAATACTGACATAAGTCACATGTCATGGCTGAGTTACTTCCAAAATCACTTTGTTCTGTACATCCATATGTTTTATTTCTCCCTCATCAACAGCAGTGTTTTGAAAACACTAACAGGAAAACAGAAATTGAGACGGAGCACAAAGATGTAACAACACAGTAGAATTTATTTTTGTCATTTCCTCAGCACCATCACTATCTTATCACTTTGTAAATTTTAAAATAATAATGATAATTTATTATTATTTGCAGTCATAAAAACTAAACAAGGGCCTCTGCACTGAGCTGTATCCATACTCTTCTATTTCTTATTTTCAGACAGAATCAGCCTAAGTTGCTCAAGTGAGGCTCAAATTAATGATCATCCTGCTTTAGCTTCCCAGATTTCAGAGATTACAGGCATGCACCCCCATTCCCACATTTAAAAATTATTATTACTACTGTCATTCTTATTTTGAGACAGGACCTTACTAGACTGGCCTCGAATTCTGTGATCCTTATCTTAACTTTCTAAGAAAATTTTATTTTTAACTTAAAATTCCTTAGATATGCCACAAAACTATCAAATATCAGCACATAAAACTTTTTCTATCTCTTGAAAATGTTAAACTATCAACACTTAAAAACACAACATGCAGGGCCAGGGATTTAGCTCAGTGGTTCCAGCGCCTGCCTTGCAAGATCAAGGTCCTGGGTTCAATTCTGGGTAACAACGTACAACAATGCTGGGCCTGGTGACTCATACCCACCAGCAATCAGTACCACATCCAACAGTGCCAGGCAGGGTGGCTCAAGCCTGTAGTCCCGGCACTCGGGAGGCAGAGGCAAGAGGATTGCTGAGTTCGAGGCTGAGTTCAGGACCAGCCTGAACTATAAAGCAAGACTCTGTCTCAAAAAACTAAAACAAAACAAAACAAAAAATACAGAATATTCAAAGTTCTTTCTCTTCTCTCCACTTAGTATTTCTACGGAACAAAAGTTCAAACTGTAACCTAACTTCAAAATAGCCTTTCTTTTCTCATCTGGAAGGTAAATTAATAATAAAAAGAAAGGAATTCTGCTACTGTAAAACTACTTTTTACTTTCCCTTAAAGAATCTTGAACACTTTTTGACTAAGCACTAAACTATACATACAATATACTTTCAGTGGTTCTAATATAGAGTAAACAATCTTAAAGTTCTAGTGAGGTATTATATATCTTCCCCTTTTTCTTTTTTTTTTTTAAGTTCCAAAATATTCTTCTTAAAAAAGTAGCAGTGAATGACTCATACCTTCCGTCTTCCAGCTGCAGGGCTCTCAGACCTGCCAAACAAGCTTCTTTGTTTACCCGGCTTAAGTCATCTCCGAGGATAACTAAACACGAAAGGCCAGTGTAGGTCATGGCTATATGACCACTGTCATATGGATGAGCTGCTCCAGGACTCTAAATTTAAAACATCAAATTCAAAATTTAATATGAGATTTTAATAAATAGCAGACTTAAATGTTGCTTACACTGAATTTTATAGACAACCAATGGAGAAAAATAAACTTTCATTTTCATATATACCTCAATAACATGTGACTAAGACTGTATAAATTCCAGGCCATATATACTTTTTGTAGACAGAGTCTTGCTGGGGTCCAGGCAGCTTCAAACTTGCAATCTTCTTGCCTTAGTACCCTGAGTAGCTGGGATGGCCGCCAGCACCAACAGGTTCAGTAATTTTAGAACTGAGCTTAGAGACCTCAAAGTTTATGGAAACAGTTAATATTTAACTTAGCCTAATTACCTGAACTTTGTAATTAACCAAATCTACGACTTTAAGTCTTATAAAATTAGAAAAAGCATATAGTCTCTGGAACAAAAATTACTTACACAAGAAATAGCACTCCTTTTATATAAGAAATTACAATGCTTTATCATATTAAAAATATACCAGAAAATCTTGTTCTGTTCCATACAAAGTTGGAAATATTTGAGTTTAATAACATACACAGAAGAGCAAAAAACCATGAAATGCTAATAGATCAAAATACTAAAACTAAAAGAACATTTTGGGAAGCCTGTGCTCTGGGGGGAACTGACAGACGAGACTGGCTGGGGAGTTTGACTAAGACACACATCACTATGGGACAGGTAGGACCAGTTCAACTTTTACTAATGGTTTCAGTAAGACAACTGAAGACCGTTATCAGAGATGCCTGAAAATTTATAAAATATGTGACTCCTGTTAGGAGATCCTATAAACACCACGGAAGCTGGCATTGCCACAGACCAAATTTCAATCTAAAAAGTTTATTATGCTAAATACTGGGTTTATACCCCACCATATACAAAACCATAGTTTTAAAATTAATTTCAAATAATCAGCTGATTTATTGGTCATTTAAAAAGGTCTCATTTGAAAAATGTAGAATGTTATGTCACACAATTGATTCTTCTGGAGTAAGCACATACTGTACATTTTATTCATCTTCCCATAAGATTCCCTTCATTTTTTATTTGGGTTTACCAGGAACTAACTCAACTACTAAAATAACTGCTCAAAATATTAGACAGTCAAAATTCCCTTCACAGTTCTGGTTAAAATAGATTCCTCCACATCCTGTAAGTAAATATTAATTTCTACAATCACTAACAGGCATTAAATTCTGGCTCTACTAGTTACTGACTTGCTCCATTTTTCTCACTCTGGAAAGGGGAGACAGTGTTAACTCTCCTAGGATTATTGTGAGAATTAAATGAGGAACCATCTCAAAAGACATTACTTAATAATGTTATATTTCTTTAGATGGTCTCACAAATTTATTGAACCAATTTTTATCTGGACATCTTTCATTCTAGGTTCTTCCTGAAGCACTACAGTTTTAATTCTTTTGGCTATTCTATTTCACATTCATAAGACTTCTTAGAACTCCTTGAGGTATTTCATGTGAGCTACTATATGATATATAAGTGAAGCAACTGCTACACATACATTAAAAGAACCAACCCTGTAGGGAACCCAAACATGAATCAAATGTAGAACTTAACCTGAAGGGCACAAGCGGTCTGACCAAATGATCACAATACAAAGGAGACTACTGTACATGGTCCGGAAGAAGATGTAACAGTGCACAGAGCCTACACAGCTTCTCTGCAGCACCGGAAGAACCGAAACAGGTCCATGTGGACAAGGCATTACAGGTGAAACATAATCCAAAGAAGACAAGGAAAATTCTACAGCACATATTAAAAGATCTTACAGAATACAGCAATTAGTAAGAAAAGGGGGCTGGAAAACCCATTGGCACTTCTCTGCAAGAGCCGGGCATTTACCAGGTAATTCAGTGGTCGGCAGGGTATGTGGTGCTTTCTGAAGAAAAGCAATAGGCTACTGCACTGATGTCCACACATCTATCTGTCTCCTGGACTTTACACAACAAGTCAAATGACAACTCCTTGCTGTCCAGAGACTCCCCCTGGAGTTGCCAGCTCCTGGTCCCCCTGAGAACTCAGGTGAACGCACAGCATGGTGTGACCCTCTTCCTGGTGACTCAAGGGCGAAAATGGGTTTCACACAATCTGTGAGTCAAGGGCAACAACTGTTGCCACTTTAACTGCTGTTTTTGAAATGTCCCAAGAGTTGGTGTAGTGGGAGCACCTCTGGTCCCAGGTACTCAGGCGACAGAAGGGTCGCTTGAGTCTAGCTTGGGTGAAACAGAGAGACACCCACCTCAAAACAGCAACGTGTGTATTCTGGGAGGCTGAGGCTGGAGGATTCAAGGTCAAGTCCACATTGGGCAATTTAGTGAATTAGTGAGACCCTGTCTCTGAACAAACAAATGAAGGAATGAACAAACATGAACAAACAAGGGTGGAGATGAGTGTGAAGCCCATGTTCAACCCCTAGTACTCTCTGTACCATGAAAAGAAAGAGAAACATAAAAACATCCAGTGGAAAAAAAAAATAAAATGTCTTGGTGATCGAGATTATTCTTTATAGATAATGCTATCACTGTGTGCTCTGCTACACATCTGCAGACTAGAACTATACAGAAGTCATCGTCAAAGTGTCGTGACCCAAGATATCAGGTTCATTATGGCTAACAGAAAAGACCACCTTTCTTCAGAACTGGCTTGTTAGAAAATGCATGTATAAAAGAAGCACTTAATGACTCTTCGATTTTACATTCCCTGCTAACCACAAAGGGCACAAGACCATGGAGGTATCTTGGTGAAAGCATATGACTCTGACAAGGGAAAGGGGTCTAGGAAGAAACTGAGGCACTTCTCTATCATAGCATGTCTTCTCCAAAATCACTATTTTTTCCAAAAAAAATGAAAGTTCAGCAAACCCAGCAGCACTTCAGCTTTAAATGGACACACATCTTGATATGCTCCGTGGGGCCAGACACTGGCTTATGATCATCATATTGGAGAAGGACCATATTGAGGAGCAAGTTTCCATTTTGTGGAGACTTTTAAAATGAAAAAGACCAGAAGAATCCTGGTGATTTGTACACAAATGGAATACCCCAAGTCCGGGATGAGTTTCTTTGAAGGAGAAAAAAGCTCTCCACTATTAGGATCCACTGCTTTTTGTGCTGTGCCGTCATGACATACAGTCCATCATGGTCTGGATCTACAACCACTGCCTTGGGAAGAGTATGTTATTTTGTCTCCAAGTCACGAGAACTGAATGTGAAGTCCGATAGCACACGGAAGTTTTCTGATTTCTTAGAAAGCAAGCATTCCAGGACTTGAGCACTTTATTTCTATTTTCTCTAGGAAATCGCTAATAAATTTTGCACACATACATACAAGTGTTCAATGGTAAGAGACACAAGGTTTCATAACCACTGAGAGAAGTTTCTGCACGTGTGTATACTATAAACTCTTCCAAAGAGGGAGGTATAGGTCTCCCTTGAGAGGTTCCAGTTTATACAGTTGTTATCCATACAGAAACCTAGAAGTGCACTTCTTTCTAAGCGATTTCTTAGTTACCTTTCTCGCTGAAATCTTTCTACATCCCTTCTCCTACCAACCCAAAGACAACTAACCTTTGATGGATTGAATGGAATACCCAGGTATGAAGAGCCTCGGAAACCACAGCGATTTAGATTGGATCCTACAAAATAAAATGTGCTTATTTAAAATCATCCTATTTTGGTGCAGATTCTAAAGCAATTTCATCATACGATCTTTCAGAAACAGTATTAAGTACCAAGACTTTGTAATCATCTCCTTTTTCATGCTAGACCAACTTGATACTTACATGTGTCAGGTCCAATTTAGGAGCTTTCTGGGTATCTCCTTTAATTCCCACACCAATCACAGAAAAAACAGTGACTACCTACAGTGTACTCTTTGCCTATGGCCCATCTCAACACATACAAATACTTCCAATTTTTCTATACAACTATTTTTCATGTGATCAATATGTTCAATCTCCCGTTCTATGGAAGTCACAGAGACACATTCAATGTAACACTTAACAGAACAAGGTCTAGAATCCCAATTTCCCAACCAGTACTTTAACTTTAACCCACTGCTTCTTTATATATAAATAAATTAAAGCTATAAATTGCCCTATAGCCACAGAGAAAATATGGGCTTTGTATTTCAGGTCTACATAAGACCTTTGTTCTGAATTCCTGGCTTTGAAGTACTGTAAGTTAGCCCTCATTCTCTACTCATCCAAGGTATATTTGTTTACCCTTTTTTTTCTAGCTGGTTTTTTTTTTTTTTTTTTTTTTCTGAGACAGGGTCTTGCTTTATAGTTCAGGCTGGCCCTGAGCTCAGCCTCAAACTCACTTCACAGCAATCCTCCTGCCTCTGCCTCCCAAGTGCTGGGATTACAGGCATGAGCCACAACGCCCAGCACTGTGGTATGTGGTACTGGTTGCTGCTGGGGTGAGTCCCCATGCCCAGTATTGTTATGTGGTTACTGGGGATCAAATCTGGGCCCTTGCATTTGCAAGACAGGCACCGGACCCACTGAGCTACATCCCTGACCTTCTAGCTGGAAATTTTCATATCCCATGCTATCCATGGTATGATGCAAATTTAAGAAAATTATATCCATATAATTATGGTTTTGATAGCTACTAGAATATCAGCATAATAGATGCAGAAGGTAAGAAACTTATCAGTAGACTACAATATACTGCTAATAAATATACAGCTTGTAGTGTATAGTTGTAGTGTTGGGAAACTACTTTCACTCCTCTTAAGACTGGCATACAAGTAATTTATAACTTTTTCGCTCTCTTGTTTGTTCATGCTGAACACTGTAGTTTATTTAGTTGCTTCTCTCTTGAAATATTTTTTTTTAAAGTGGCTTATACATTCTTTCAAACAATTAGGAACCCTAAACTTATAACTCCCCATCAATCATCTTCACTCTATTGGCAAAAATTTCATTTAAAAGAGATACTGCTGGTAACAATGATTTTAGTAACTTGGTTAAAAATTTTCAATTGATTAGCACACACCTGTACTCCAGCTACAAGAGAGGGTAAGGCCAGAATGTATCAAGTTGAAGGCCAGCCTGGACAATGTAGTGAATCCCTGTCTCAAAATAAAATTAAAAAGAAAGGACCAAGAATGCAGCTCACTGGTGGAGCACTGTGCAGTATGTGCAAGGCCACAAGTTCAATCTCAAGTAAAACAATTGATCTCATTTCTACTTTTGATGGGAAAAAAGCTCCAATTCCATCAGACGTAAGAGCTCAACAAAAATGAAAATCTGTTTCAAGTACAATTTATTTTCTTTAGAAGAAAATGAATAATGGCATTTGTTTGCTCATTTCTGAATATTAGGTTGGCAGAAATACTGATGCCAAAAGATACCATACAAATAATGCACACCTCTAATACCAGTGCTCTAAGAGGCCAACACAGGAGGATTCTGAGTTCAAACGCAAGATGGCACACCTGGCAACTTACAGAGATCTTGTCCCAAGATACTTCAGGGCTCAGGACGTAGCTCAGGTCCTGAATTCACATATCTAAGGGTAGGAGTCTAGGGCATGGACACCAGGAGTCAACTCGGGATCTTACTCTTTCTAACACCGTCCTGCAGCTGAAGACCAACCTCTCCCAACCAGTTTCCTTGTACTGTTGAATTAAAACAGCAAGACATCTCAAGTAGTATTTTAAAAACCCAGCAAGAGTTAAAGGATAGGCTCAGACTATCAGACTGTACTTTAGCCTGAGGACTCAGTAAGCAGTAACCCCTTAAGATCAATTATATTTTATCAAAAATAAAAGCAGACTAACAGCTTTTGTTCTAATTTATTAAGGAAAGTTTCTTTCAAAAAATGCCTTTTTCTCCTTTTTAAAAAAGCAGGATGTGGGCCGGGGAGTTAGCTCAGTGGTTCCGGCGCCTGTCTTGCAAGCGCAAGGGCCCGGGTTCAATTCCCCGGTAACCACATAACAATACTGGGTGTGGAGACCCACACCCAGGAGCAACCAGTACCACGTACCACAGTGCCGGGCGTGGTGGCTCACGCCTGTGATCTCAGCACTCGGGAGGCAGAGGCAGGAGGATTGTGATGTGAGTTTGAGGCTGAGCTCAGGGCCAGCCTGAACCACAAAAAAGCGAGACGCTGTCTCAAAAAACCTAAAAAAAAAAGCAGGATGCACTTTCACAGTGAAGACAGCATTTACAACCTTAAGCACCTGTCACAGCATACACAAAAGACTGTCTAATATCTCGTGCCGCTTTGGAACTGCCAATGCACAAGGAAGCTGGATAAAGGAAACAGCTTATTTCGCCATAAACAACAGCAAGTGCAACAAGAAGAGATGTTAACATTTCTAATGGAATGCTGACCAACGTTAAATGCCTGAGCACTCAGGAAAAAGTATTTATTCATTACACTGAGTGATCAGTCACACATTTACACCCTAATGCTTTCTAAATGATGCTCACTACACGGCTACATTTTACCACTCACGAATTTGCTGGGCACCCCTTTCAGCTCTTGTCAGGATTTGCTTGCATTGCACGTTCCTTTATAATTCTAGACAAGTTACTTTGGAGTGATACTTAAGTATAAATGTCCTTCATTCCACATTTAAACTGCACACACAGTGTGCTCCTCCGAGTAGCTTGAAGGTGTTTGGAAGTTATTAAATGGCACCGTCTAGTGTTTCTATGTGGAAGCAGCAAAGCAGGTGGAAAGCTCTTGCTGTCCGCTTACCAGAATCAACCCGAGTTTGAACAGGCAGAGGCATCACTCGTGTCCCATCACAGGCCTGCACAGAAAATGTGACTAAGGAACATGGACAGTCAATTTGTGAAGAAAGACTACTAACAGCTACTGATTTGTTTAAAGTGTCCTCTGCTTTTGTACAGTCATAAAACAAAAGCAAACCAGTGTATCACATGAAGTAGTTCAGATTCAGATAGCAATGTATCACAGATACTCAAGTGACTTAAGAAATGTGAAATTGTGCATACTAGAGAAACAGCAAAAATGAGAATTTCTGCAAAGATGCATTATGTGTATATAGGATGGTGTACAAGCATGTGGAAGGGTGATTATTTGAGAATATGATACGGTTAGCTTTCGTGTCTGCACATCAAGACAATTACGAAACAGACTCCTGCTTGATGACTTGGGTTCTACCTCACATTAAAGCTGTTACTCTTGGGCTGGGGATTTAGTTCAGTGAGTCTGGCATTTGCCTGGCAAGAGAAAGATTCCAAGTTTGATCCCTGGTACCACACACCACAATGCCAGGCGTGATGGCTCAAACCTGTAATTCCAGTACTCAGGAGGCAGAAGCAGGAGGATTGCTGTAAGTTCAAGGCTCGCCTGGGCTACATAGTGGGCTCAAGGCCAGCCTAAACTACAAAGTGAGACCCTGTCTCAAAACAAAAACAAACAAAAATACAAAAAACCCAACTGTTACTCTTACGTTCACAATAAAAACCAACTATACTTCAAGAACAATAAGACAGAATATTTAGATATTCTTTAAAAAATGGTCATAAATTTACAGATAAACTAAGGGAATTAGTTTTCATGAGAAATAGTGTACTTTCTCTTTTCCAAGAGATAAATGTATTATGAATGATAAACTAAAAGTAAATTTAAACTTATATTCAGTTTCTAATAAAATACAACTCAAGCTAACATATTACTACTCTAACTGATTTTAGTTTTGTTTATATATGTCGTATTTTAAAGGGAGGTGAAGCTGAAGCCTTTTTTAATTTAAAAAATTACAGAAACATTTATCACACATATTCAAACAACACAAATATTTAGATCCTCAGGCCTAGCTTCTCCTACGGAGCACACAATCTGGATACCTCAATGCTCAGTTCCCACTAGGGTGCTCACTATTATGAGCATCCAGCGCCGCTGCTAATCTGAAGGAGGCAGAGCTCACGTGATAATGCCAGGGACAGGGAGTGGCTGGAACAGAGTAACTCTGTCCCCGGCCCGCTCCACCCCTCCTACAGTGTGGATGGGTTCCTAACTCCCACCTGCTGAGGACACCTGTTCTACAAAGTTAGTAATAAATTACCACAAATTTGGTGACTTAAAACAAGAATCTCTCTCTCACAGTCTGGAACACAGAAATCCATGATCGAGTGCTAGCAGGCTGCTCTGTTCTGGAGACAATCCAGGACAACTGGTGTAACGTCTTCTGCTCGCTCCGCTCTCGAGGCTGCGGACATTCCTCGGCCTTCTTTAGCTGTGCATTCACCCTCTGACCTTTACCTGCCTCAGCAGAGCCTTCTCTTCCATGTCTCGAGTGTCTCTTGGCACTTCCTCTTTGGAAGCTTCTAGTCTCACCTTGAAATTCTTACCTCGACATCTGCAAGGACTTTTGTTCCGAGTAAGGTCACAGGAGCTTCTGGGTGGACATATCCATCCAGGGCCCCTATTCAACCCGCAAGTGGATCCACGAGAATACAGAATGTATGAGACAGGGTAAAAAACTGTACTGCAAATTTGCACTTCAAAAGGTTATGATAATCTGCACTTGCTCCAACTGAATGTTAAATGTTCCTTCATATTCTTGCCAATTTTAAAATTTTTTTGCTAAATTTTTATGTTAAAAAGTAAAAAAAATAATAATAATAATAATAATAATAATAATAATAATAATGGGCCAGGGATTTAGCCTAGTAGTTCTGGCACCTGCCTTGCAAATGCACAGTCCTGAGTTCTATCCCTGGTACCACACACCACAATGTCAGTCGTGGTCGCTCACATCTGTTATCCCACCACTCGGTAGGCAGAGGCAAGAGGATTGCTATGAGTTCGGAGTTAGCCTAGGCTACACATAGTGAATTCAGGGACAGCCTGAACTACAAAGCAAGACCCTGTCTCAAAAAATAAATAAATAAAAAGAAAGAAAGAAAGAAAGAAAGAAAGAAAAGGAAAGAAAGTAAAAACTTAATAACATCATTGTTTCACTTTCATTTCCTCAATTTCTAGCAAGTAAATCACTTTTTCACACAGCGGCCATCTGTACTTCTGTTAATTATTCTCTTATATTTTTTTATTTTCTAAGGGATGATTTCATATTGATTTTTGAAGATTTTTATAATTCCTTATAGTCTACATATTAATATTTTGTTCATTATATACACAGTGACAATTGTGTTCATCTATCATGAATCTAAATCTATTATCTTTAACCACATAAAAAATTTTAAGCAGTTATTTAGTCAAATCTATCAAATTTTTTCCTTTATGGTATCCTAGCTTGTTTAACATTTAGATTTTTTAATTCCCTAAGTTTTACTTTTTTTTATTTTTATTTATTTTTTTGAGACAGGGTTTCACTTTGTAGTTCAGGTTAGCCCTGAACTCACTATGTAGCCCAGGCTAGCCCGGAATTCACAGCAATCATCCTGCTTCTGCCTCCCAAATCCTGGGATTACAGGCTTGAGCTACCACATCCAGCAATGTGGTATGTGGTACCAGGGATAGAACCTGGGACCTTGCATTTGCCAGGCAGACACTAGAACCACTGAGCTAAATCCCTGGCCCCAAATTCCCTAAGTTTTATGTGACATTATCAAGCAATGAAAAAAATACAAGTTGCAAGAGTTATATATTTATTGTCTGCAACTGCTTTATGAATGAGGAAATATTTGAAGAGCTAGACAATGCTCTAGATTAAATGTGAAAATATAGAAAAGGAAAATTTGTAAAACAAAAGTGTAAATAATAAGAAAGGCTTTTAATAGAATATGGTGGCTGAGGAAGTGGCTAAGCCAGCAAGCACCATACCTGCCTCACAACCACAAGGTCCCAAGTTCGATCCCCAATGCCAGAAAAAGAACATGAATATTAAAGTTTATTAAAATTCACTTCACCAGTGATATGATGGAGGGAAGTAAAAACAACAAAGAACAGACCAAATACAAGCTCAATCATAGGGCCACCAAATAGTCTATAAAAGTAGAGGAAAATATCAAAAGGCAAAGTAAAAACCATGGCAAATAAATAATATTCTGGAAACTGTAACTTACAGTGTGTATTCTCTCACTAAAATGTTATGGTTCATATTATTCTATAGAGACAAAGGTTATTTCAAGAGGAAGAACATCAGTAACGTCTTACAAAAATAATCTGAAAATGTATTTCTGTAGAAAGTTTTCCATGTGCTAAGTATGCAGAATTGCCTACTTGTACTATATAAAATATTTCTGTAAAAAAATGCAGTACTTTATTTGGTCACAGCACGTGTTTTTAGTCAAAACAAACAAGTAGAACCTGTAATACTACATCTGTCTAATATTTAAAGTTTTAAAAAAATCTCAGACTTTCACATAAAATCATTTTTAAAAATTCTGACTGGCCTGGGATTTGGCTCAGTGATTCTGGCACCTGCCTTGCAAGAGCAAAATCCCAAATTCAATCGCCAATACCAGACAAAAAAAAAGAGAGAACCCCCCCAAAAAAATTCTGACAAAGAGGGATAAACCTAAGTTCCTTCTATTTTCCAAGTAATTAGAAGTATGAACTGGCCTCAGCCATACGGTCCTGCAGATGAGGGTCATATCTTATTACTTGCCACAAAAACTTTTCCTAGGTTTAACAGAGGACCCTTGGCAAAAAATTCAGTATCTCCTACTTATCAACATGTTAGAATCTAAAGCTACTGATCAAATTACCATTATGCTCCTTCATGCAACAGTGGAAAGTGATTAGTTATATACTAAATTCTGTGAAAAGTATTTTGAAATGCTTACTCATTTCTTAAAAGGAATCTATAAAATTGTACAAGTTTTTAAACATAACACAATAACAAAATGGTAAGCTTTAAGACCAAAGCAGAAAGTCACAAGTGATACTAAATGCTATCCGTTAATGGACAAAACCTCCATCTTTCTAATAAAGATTTTACTAAGTCGCCAACGTTCACTGGAGGATTTATACATGATCACTCCAATGTATTAATTTACATGCACTGACTCTTACAGGCAATACACAGTAAGAGTGACAAGGTGCACGATTCCAAGGTTTATTTTCTTCCTCGGTGGGGATAGAGATCAATCCCAGGGCCGTACACAAGGCAGGCAAATGTCCCACTCCTGGGCTATACATTCCAACTCTGCCTGACCCCTGAAGGTGAGAATCTCTATTATGTACATCTATGCTGGTAGTTTACATTCAGTAAGACTACTGAACAGTTTATAAAACAGGTATACGCTGAAAATAGTAGTAATCAAAACTTTTAAGTTTTAAGAAGTACAGAAATGTCTTTACAATAACAGCTTTAAAAAACCACTAAAATGTTAATTAAATGTGACAGGAGATTAAAATGAAACTTCCTGCTGGCACTTTTTCAGAGAACAGACAAAAAGCAGATGGGAATGAAAGAGATAGTGAATGCTATAGAACTAACCATACAAAAACACCGAAAATAAATAATGGACAAGTAGCCATTAATTAGGAGTACGTAACAAAGGGTGGTGAATCTTTAATCCCAGATTACTTTAAACTGTCCTCCAAAGAGATTAATTAGACTCAAAATGTTGTACCTAAATGTAGCTGCTGTGCCACACTACAAGGAAAAAAAATTTAATAGCACAGATTTGTTAACATAATAAAGTATGTTAACAGAACATAAGAAATACTAAGATCTGTTAGTGAAACATATGTTATATCAGGTACAACCAGTCAAACTAAAAATAAAATGCTAAAAACTCACTCACTGTCTTCTGTGGGAAGAACTTGCAGGGAGTAAATCCATTCTATTATATCTTCCTTGTTCACCACATCTAAGGAGTCCAACATATCCAGCCCAGAGAGTGCAAAAAATGCAATGGTCAACCTAAAAGAAAAAATTTAAAATTTACCTTCAAGGTTAAACCACCAAACCCCTTCACTTTTACAATAATTTAAACAAACCCCTACAATTCTTCAAATGTAAAAATATCACTGAAAGCTGTTTTAATTTTTTAAAAAGAAACATTTAGGGGCTATGAATCCACTCCTATTGAAATGAAGTGCTCATGAATTCATAGAAGGCAACACAATATGATCTGAAAAACATAACTACACATAAGCCAAACGGCTAGGAACTAGAGCTACAAAATATATATATATATACACACACGTCTGCAGTTCAACCTACTAACAAATGTCTGGAAGCTCATGGCCACTTTAGGCACCTCTTGCACTTATAGAGGCCAAAGGTAACTTTTATTAATCTCATGATGTCTCAATAAATTTAATACTAATAAATTTAGTATTAAAATATCTATACAAATATTTATTTTCCATATGTACACATCTTTGGCAGACTCTATATAAAACACATATCAATTTCACTGATTTATTAAGAGCAGTTATGCTTATGGTTTATGCTTACTTCTTAAGGAACACTAGAATCAATTTATCTTTACTTAAATTTATTTACAAAAAATATTACTCCTTGGAAAACATTATAATGATTTTTGGAAAATAAGAATGAAAATAATACTTGGAAACATAAACACGAATGAATTTCAACTCCATTTTTCCAGAGTGGAGCATTATTAGATCCAATAAAAAAATTATAAGGCAAACTGTAAGGAGACACTCACCCCTTCCAAGATTTTGCACCAAATCAAAATTTTGCTTTTGCATAATTGTGTAAAATTGTGTTTTTAGCAGCTATGATTAAAATAGCTTCTTAAAAATAACTGATTTTATTTTGAAATATTCTATAATATATAATGTTTGTAGTCTAATAAAATTCTGATGAGCACAGTAATAAATAAGCAGTTCAAATTATCTGGTCCATAGTCCTATAGCAGAGCTCTCTGCTGTCTGCTACAACTTCTACAAAAAGTCCCAAGGAAAAAATTAAGCTTTAATGCCCTAAGCCTTAGGGCCAAAGGAATCCAGTATATGTAATAAATGATACATCTAGGATAGCATTGGTTAGATTGATATTATTAATTTTAGGAAAGATGGGAAAACAGTCATTCTTTTTTTTTTAAGGACATAAATCTATGATTCCCAGTGGGAAAAGGCTGCCACTTACTAGATAACAAAAGGAAAAAAAATCACATACTAATTCGATTCCAACCAAATTTTGAGTGCAAAAAATAAAACTAAGGAGATAATTGAGACACTTAAGAATAGTAAATATTTGGGGGCCAGGGAGTTAGCTCAGTGGTTCCAGCGCCTGTCTTGCAAGCGCAAGGGCCCGGGTTCGATTCCCCGGTAACCACATAACAATACTGGGTGTGGAGACCCACACCCAGCAGCAACCAGTACCACATACCACAGTGCCGGGCGTGGTGGCTCACGCCTGTAATCCCAGCACTCGGGAGGCAGAGGCAGGAGGAT
>PVIR01005592.1:45226-71410 GCA_004026965.1 Petromus typicus | reverse complement strand
CCACAATCGCAGGAGGAAAACATTTGATTTATTGTTAGTGTGTAAATGTCTTTGCACTGAAGACACCTGACTGAGGTGGAATAAATATAAAAATAAATCCATAGCAATGCTGAATACCCTGAAGGGTAGGTTCAACATTGAGGAATTTTTAAATAAGATGAAATAAGAATAAATGTACAGTCCTGCTGAGCAAAAGGCCTCAGGACAGAAAAAAGGTGAAAGGCAGACAGTGTGTTAGGTAGAGTCGTCTGGGGTGGTAGCTGCAGGATCATAGTCCGGGAAGACTTGGAAAAGATCCTGGGACAGTCATTATCATTATGAACGATGGTCTGTGGAAGAGCTGAACCAGCTCACTCCTCTTCAGAGCTTCTGGCTCGATCATTTACTCCTCACCTAGAGCCAGGAGGGTATACTTTTAGGAACTGTATGATCCGTCACTCCATACCCCTAGAATCAGCACTAGACTAGAAAGAGAAACAGAACAGTGTTCTAAGTAACTTCCAGCATCTCAACAGACAGAAACCCAGGGGGAAAGTTAAGTGATTGGACATTTCCGTCTTTCCCTCCTCCTGTCTGGCAGGTACTTTGGCCTCTTAATATATTTTGACTTTCTTTTTATAACCATTAACATACCCTTGATTTTCTTGCGATAAAAATGGTAGACAATTTCATACCTGTATCAATAACATGTCCTAACTGTATTAATAGGGGAAAAAGTAGAAGAAGGTGCTTTATAATAAAACAATATATATTTGACTAGGTAAATTAAGTTAAACTTATTAGGTGGTGATTGAGCTCTAGCACAGGTATCTAAGTGAGCAAGGTAGAGGCTTTATCCTGTGTAGAACCCAGCCTCAGAAACCACCCGGGCTCCTTCCCAATATATTCTTCTGATCATTCAACAGACAGAGGCTACTACTGCTTATATGTAGACATTCCTCCAAAGCGTCATATGGTCATATGTGGGAGTTTGGGGACATGGCTGGATGTGGAGTGTGTGATGTTGGGATCAAGCATGTGATGCTGGGATTGATTCATGGCAGGATGCTAAGATGAAGGTGGCCCACCCTGGGTGTGGGTACAGGACAGGTGGCCTGGCTAGAATGTGAGGGACAGAAAGAGGGCTGCTGTGGCCAGTTCTCATTTCTTGCTTATTACTTGCCGGTGGTTAAGTCTCTGCTGCCTGCCTTCTCCTTGCCCTCCCTCACCGTGGACTGTCTCTCCTGGGCAATGCCCTTCTCCCATGCTAACCTTGGTGCCAGCTGACTGTGGACTGAAATCTCTACAAACTGTGAACCCAGATAAACCTTTACTCCTTAAACTGTGGGTGTCAGGTCTTTTGTCTCAGCAACAATGAGAGAAACAGCTAAGAGATGTAGGCTTCAGCCCAGAGTGAAGAGGAGGCAAGGTCACCTTATAGAAGAACATCTAGTCAGATATCATTTTTGTGATCGCCACATGCACTGAGTATATGTCAAATATGTTAGTTTAGTCATGATGCCTCAGTATCATTTTTACAATTACTCATTATACCTGGCATGTTGTTGGAATGTATGCTGTATTTTGTCATTGTTTCTTTACGTAATGTCTTTATCTGCTGATTGTCTAGTGAAAAGATGTACAATGTGGAGTGAAATAAGTCAGAAACACAAGCTTAAATATTGCATGGTTTCTCTTAGATGAGAAATCCAAAGTATAAATAATTTAAAGAACAAAATTAGGAAACAGGGAGATAGATCTTTTGCGTATGAAAAGGGAACCAAGAGAGGGAAGGAAAAGGAGGTAGCAGAAGGGAAGGGCAAGTCAAAAGAATTAAGATGTGTTACGCGCATGTACCAACTCCCCCTGAGGAGTGTGATCATTATGCGCTGCAAACATGTACTAATGACTTTTTAAATTTTTAAAATATAAAGATAAATGAATGGGTGGGTCGATAGATGGAAGATGGATGGATGGATAGATAGATACATAGATTGTATTCCACCAACTGTTAGAGTAATAAATTTTGAATAAGGTTCTGGGTGGAAAATAGTTTGACTTAATATAGAGTTAACATCAAAGACCTTTGGTACAATTTTTTATTTCATAAAAATATATTACAGGGGATTAAAAACCTGATTTCTAATAGTATCTGTTCACTTTATGCAATAAGTACGTTTTTAAAATTTTGAATAACCCAATACATTTTAAAATCTTTATTGGTACATTATGAATACACATCATTATTGCATTAAACATTGAGAGTTTGTACCAAAATATAACACTTGATTCTCATTTTTTCCCTTTCCCCCCACCTTGTAACCCCCACCTCCTATATATACAATCTTTTGTTTTCTTTTTTCTTTGTTTAAACCACATTTGTTTTGCCCTCGTTATTTACCCTTACTGCCGTTTCAGAATTAGCCAGCAACAAATGTTGGTGAGGCTGTGAAGAAAAGGGAACTATAGCTATACTCTCCACTGCTGGTGGGAATGTAGACTTGTACAACCTCTGTGGAGATTCCTCAAAAAACTAGAATTGTAGGTTCCATTTGACCGGCCATTGTTCTGCTGGGTATATACACAAAGGAATTAAAAGATTCATTTTATAGCGACATATGTGCACCCAATACACTTTTTAAAATCATCATACATGTCAAAAACCCATAAGAATTCGTTATGGAAAGAAATTCTGTAGGTTTTAAAAAGAATGAAAATACTGTGCTGTAGGTAAGCTCGGAGTTTCATATATCAAATGTTTTTTATGTTGAGCGGGAAGAGTAAAAGAAAACACCTGCATAGACATAGACCCACGGGCATCCCCATCATTCATTTTAATTACCTTGCTAACATTAACCTTTATATCTTTCAAACATGATTATTCAAAGAAAATACTTGAAATTCAGCAGAATTTCTCTGGAAGAGAAAAGTTACATCTGCATCTTTTACCCATTTCAGGATTATATGTACCTTGCTGTTTAAAACTAACGAAGAGTCTGTGTTGTCTTTTTATTTAAATACAGTTGCCAATATTGGCATATTTCACCAGGAATTGTTTAAAAAAAAGAAAAACCTTTATCAGCATATCTTTTTAAGTTTAGTAACTCAGAGAAACTCAGCTCCCTTTTCTTTTCTTTCTCCTTAAGCAGTGGGGTTTTCTCTGTGTATAATGGGAAACAGAAGATTATGACACTTAGATAGATAATTTAGCCACAAACCCCATTTCATTTCCTTTGCCATGGCTCTCCGGTTATTTCAAGTTACACTTTGAAATATTTGCTTAAGTAATTGCCTCTGTTTTTGCTTAACACAAGTGTACTCTAGGGTGTTACAGATTGTTTTTCCTTATAAATCTGAAGTATAAGATTTGTTGGGTCTTATAGTTTAAAGCTAGGATTTAAGACCCACCTAAGAAAATAAGCCTTTTCTGGATCAAGGACTCCTCTGAAATTTGATGGAAGCCTTATTCCCAGAAATGTGCATTTTCATACATTTCACATTAATCTTCAGAAAATTGTGAGCCCCAACCTAAGAAGCCCTCTCCCAAGGAACACATTGCACACAATACATGACCATCCGACTTTCATCAAATCCGTGGAGAAGTATGCCAAGCAAACCGTGAAAACTGTGGTGCTCTGAATCTTCAGTGTTCCCTAGAAGAGCCCACCAAACACCACAATTTGCTCATCCAACTTCCCTAATAACTTAACCTGTGGATCTATATTCTCATATGAAATGTGGAGATCTCAGTATCTAAGTGGCAAGATTGGAAGATTAATGAAATACACATAACGTACCCAAGGAGCCTCTAGCAATATAAAATGTGACATTTCTAATGTTACACTGCTGGGGCCACTGCCAAGGCTACTGCTTTGCTACATCATGTTTATTGTGGAAGGAAATTAATGTAAATTTGATTTCTCTCTATGGTTGGTATTGTCTAAAGGTACTTTCAACTTGAATGCATTTGGAAAGACAGTAGACGTGAGGTTTTCTTAATAATGGACATTTAATGCTACTGACTTGAAATCTGAATGCAGTCAAGGAAACTGGCTCACTGTGTCAGCATCTTATCTTTCATTTCTTCGTTGCTAACTGTGAGAAACTGGGGTTTATTCTATTTCATTAATTCTAGTGAAATAATGTGAAGACAGAATAGAGGTTTTCAATCAGCATCACAACCCCTGGGAATGCTTCTATCCATTTCCATCAATATTTACATGGTCAGCATGGTTATGATGCCTTAGTGTAATCTTCATGTGAAATAACTTTTTATTCAGGAATTTAATCTCTTTTGGTTGGATTATAGATTGACAAAATAATTCTAGAATACAGCGATTTTAAAATACAGCTGTATTTTTAAATGTTTAAAATCTGGCCAAATATCACATAGTAGATATTTAATAAAAAGGAGAGATCTTATTGAGTTCCTGGTAAGATGGCAGTGTAAAAGCAGGCATATAATTACCTTCCCTCAAGGTTTCCGTGGAAATGATAAATAGACTTTGAAAACAGGACAAAAATCATCAAAAGCCATAGCAGTTACTGGTTACTCCTAAAACCTTTTCAGTGGAGCGCAGTTCAGATCACAGAGAAGGTAAACAGGATAAATCACTCTAAAGCTAGCTCTGCTGAGCATCAGGAGCAATACTGGGACTAACAGGGCCCCATAGCGGGAGGGCACCGGGACAGGGTCTCGTTGGAAGTGGTCATCAGTGAGGTCAGAGATGGCTAGGGTGGAGAGTCATGGACTTGTTTAACTTTTTCTGATCTTCAGTCAGGGCACCTTCATTGAAACTTCGACAGTTCACACTAATTTTCTGTCCAGTAGAAGGCCATCTGGGGCTTGTTCCTTTGGGAAGCATAGACGTGCACTGGGGGCCCACAGGAAGCTAGAAATGTAAATGAGCTGGTGCAGTAGCTTCTGCACCAAATGCCCTGTGGCCTGAAAGACCATCTCTGACCCCAGCTGACCTCCCAGTCCCCTGTACTACTGTATCATATTTTCACACATTAGTCAACCCCAAGCCTGAGCGGACATCCCAGTCACTTGATTAAATGTTGGGCTACCAACAGGGCTCTCACATGTTTTCACAGGTGAAAAAGCAGTTCTGAAGAGAGAGCTTTCTACATTCGAGTTTTTAAGAATAGAAACATAGCACATATACAATAGATATACAAACATACATCCACATGTGTATGGTTTGTATATATTAAAGCAAGAAAACACAGCAATCAAGATTCAGAAGAGACTTTAGGATCAGTATTGTAGAGTGATCTCATGCTAACATCTTTCCGTTCTGCCCCTATGCGTAGAATTGACATTTAAAATTGAATGGTACGAAATAAAGGACTGCCTCCCTCCGTCAGAAATAGGAGGAGTCTGTCAGTAAAGTGAGGGTCTTAAGCTTTACAAATTTTCAGAATTGGGATGAGCAGTTGGAGCTAAAGTTTCTACACCCACAAGGGCTTAATGACGTGGGAGCAAAGAAAGTAAGAGACAGGAATCCTCCTGTAGAGTGTATATTTTCTTTTCTCCAATTACTCATATATTAGGCATTAAAAACTCTCCAATTTTGGAGCCATCTGGGCCTGCCACTAATTAAAGTTGAAAGTAAATATTCTGAGCCACTACAGGTGGGAATGTAACTTGGCACAATGTCCTTGGGAATCATTTTTGCAGTATGTATCAAGTGCTGTTGAAACCCTGTTGAAAAGGTTTTTCTGAAAATTAAAGGAAATGTTTCACATATTTAAACTCAGTCATACTAACTAGAGGTATTTTTGCAAAGAAAACAGTGAAAGATGTACATAAATGTGTACATGTGAGTATTTCATTTCAGACATTGCATAGAAAATAAAAATAGTAATGTTGAACTATTACATACTGGTTGAATAAATGTCATTTTTATTCAACAAATTGAAAATAAAGCCAGGCATGGTGACATATGTTCATCATGAGTTCAAAGCCAGTCTGGGCTACATAGAGAGCTTATGTCCTTCCTAAACTACATAGTGAGACCCAGCCTCAAAAAAAAAAAAAAAAAAAAAAAAAAAGAGAAAGAGAGACAAAGAAAAGAAAAAAGCAAGAAAATCTTTCCCTCTACCAAGCAGTGATCATTTGATTGCAATATCTATCTGTGCAAGTCTCTTGAATCAATTCAGTTGTTCACATCAGATATTTGCAATATTTTACCTCTTAAGACTGAAATGTCAGTAATAGCTACCTTTGATCTTTATGTTTTGAAGCTAATTAGAAGTTACTGATGGCAACAAGAAAGAGTTCGATGAGAAAAGAAGGGAAAAGAGCACCGCAGCACCATACATGCTTTATAACTTCTCTTCTAGATCTTTTCCTTCTTTCAGATCCAGAACTGAGACATGTTCTGGCAACTTTTCATTCTACTTATTCTAGACCTCAAATGTTCTGCATTATTTTTTCATTGTGCCCAAGAGTGTATTTTTTCTCAAGAAGCTTGAATTTGTCAAAAGACTCCCTGTTTCTTTCAGGGAAGTCCACTATATTATTTAAAGTGGACATTATATTATCTGCCTCCCCACAGAGTAATCATGCTTTCTGTACACTTTTCTGCTCCTAAAGTTGGGCAAGGGATTGTAAGCATTGGGAAAAACCTTATTGATGAAAGAGACAGTGTCACCCATTTGTGTAAAACAAGCTTGTTCCTTGGTGAGTTAATCTCTGAGTCAAATATTTACCACGCTAATTATTTGTGGAATCTAACCTCTCAAGAAAATGCTAAACTCTTATACCCTTTTGTGTCATTGCAAATTGAATGTAAGTTATTCCTATAAGGTTCCACTAAGAAAACAGATCCATTTTAATCCTGAGAGATTTAACTCTGTTTTAAGTGGGCAAGTTATCATTAGAATCAAGAGAAATAATAATTAATTTCTTGCCTCATACCAGTTTATACTCAGGGGAGAAAAGTGCACATGAAAAGTTGGGATTGTTTCTTCCTTACAGAACTATTTACTGAGCATCTATAATGAGTGACAGCCTGTGGCAAACATAGATAATATTGTAAGCAAGCCCTGCTCTCCAGGACTTTAGGTAAATTGCAGTGGGCAGAGATGGACAAATGATCAGAAAAGAAAATATCATAATCCCGGCAGTGATGAGTGCTATGGACATGGGAAAGGGAATCGTGTATTAGGAGAGGAAGTATGTGAGGATGCTACTGAACCCTGATAGACAAAGAAGTACTAATTGAAGCCCAGGCCCAATCTGGAAAAAAAAAGGTCTGTAGAAAAGGGATTTTTCAGGCCCAATACAAGACCCATGGAGCATTAACAAATTTGAGGGAGGGAAAATAGAGGAGACTTGTGTGTCTGATGTACACGAGCAGGCAGGAGAGTGCGGGAAGGGTGGAGAAGAAGCCAGACCACGTGGAGCTTTAAAACTCATCCTGCAGATTTTGGATTTGCTTTGAAATGTCATAGGGAGCTGTGCATGGTTGTCAATGAAACGAATAATCTGACCAACATTGGAAAACGTCTTCCCAGCATTTATTTGCCTGACAGTTCGTGGTCATTCCAGAAACTGAGCTGCAAGAGTAGCAAGAAGAAAGGAAACAAGACTGGTCCGCTATTGCATTTTAATTTCTGGTGGGAGAATTTAACTTGTAGTGGGAGATGGAAGTCACTTGGCCGAAGCTGCGAGTAACAGGAAACAAATATTTGTTTTACAAAGAAAGAATGGTGGCATGTTAGTATGTGTATCTTTTTGAAATACCTGGAATCCAGCGTTCATGTGTGTGGAACATCTGTAAAAGTCCAGTGGCACAGAGCAATTTCTGTCATCATCTCGGATCTCAGACAACCCATTGTTTCCTTCTTGTTCCTTTTATTCATCACTCGACTACTGAGTAATTCTAGGGTTGTTGTTTTTCTTTTTCATTAAAGAAATTCCTGAGAATTGAAATGCTGAAATCATTAAATACCATGAGATCTACCTCAACCCTCAACAATTCTCAGTGTGTGTATAGACACAAACATAGTCTTAGAGGCATAAACATCAGAAAAATTATCATATTTCCAGTATTGAATATAGTCAATCAAATAACTTGTGTGAGTCAACCCCAAAGTTACATAGCACAGGTTTTCATAGACAGTCATTTCTAGGAAAGTATCTCAGATATATACTTTAATCATGTATATTACCAATAGCCGTAAGGCACAAAGGCATGGATAGACAGGCAAGACTTAATTTCTCCCACAAGGCAGGAATATAGCTATCAGGGGGATTTCAGGATGTGCAATATCTGAGATTTAATCAAGTAAAAAATCTATATTCCTTGGTATGAAGACGGTGAGCAGATAGCTACATAAAATGGCTTCAAACAAAAAGGCAGCAAAGGCACAGCGATTACAGATTCAAGATTACAGAAGCTATTGGTAAGAAATATAGAGAATTATCACTCTTTCAAAACACAAAATTCAAATTCCTTTCACAATTAAAACTAACTATAATGATAAAATGTGTAAAGAATAGTTCATAGTTCAGTCCTATAACTGAACAAGCAAAATGTAATTGATACCAGAAAGAAATATTTTCCCTCAAGGCCTGTAAATGTCCTCATTCAAACAGAACATATTCTGTGAGGTTAATGGAATAGGTGTTCTATAGAGTTTACATGAGGACAAAGTCATGAAAACTCATCTCCAAAAAAGGCAGCAGTATTAAAATGTGTGCAGTAACAGCTCTCACAATTATTTGATATGATAAAATCGTTCAATTTAGATCAAGAAGTTCAGTTCCTGCCTTTGACAACAGAATATTAGTACAAATGATATATTTAAAAATATCACAGACACAGAAAGGTTAAAAATTTTATCAGTTTTACTGTTTAAAAGTGTTATCCTTTTATTAATGTATCCTCACAGCAACTCTATAAGATAGGCACTATTTCAAATTTTAAAGACATAAAAAGATGAAGGCGTAAAGGACTTCAATGATTTACCTAGAAAAGACGGGGGCAAAACCCTCATTCAGGTCTCCACTTCCAAGCTTAGTGCTCTTAATAAGTATTGCAGGAGTGCAGTTAAAACATTGTGTCACAATTAAGTTGGCAGTTCCTTTCTGGAGAGGTATACACATATCATCACAGCATCCGAGAGTCGGGAAATTTGGTGGCCTCCCTGAGATTTAGCTTTCCTGCCTCCACGAAGGGATGCTGTCCTCTCGTGTTGTCTCAAGGATGAAGTGGCTTAGTAGGAAAGTGTTTTTGCAAAACTTAAAACACTTGTAAAGATCAGGGTATGTTTTAGTATTTGCAAACTGAACTCTTGTAGCAGAATACACTTTACCAAATTTTCATGACGTATAGATACTCATAATAAAATAATGTGTTGTACCAGTTCAAGAAGCTTTATCCTTTACAATCAATTAGAAACCATGTAACTCTTTGATAACACTGGCTTTTTGTGGGAGTGGAAGATTTTCATTAGAAATTTTTGTGTTGTTTGATTTTTTAAAAAATGAGGCAGGTGTTATTTCTGAAATTTAAATCCTCTTTAATTGTGAAAGAATTGTAATACATCATGGAAATCTCAACCTCACAGTAAGCAGTAAGGGCACTCTTTGTGAGCATAAGCAAAAAAGAGAGGGAGTAATAAAAACAGAACAATAAGTATGCCAAAGATAAGATCTTAAATATGAAGATATAGAGTCAAAAACCGAATCTTTAAAAAAGATTACTGAAAACATGGGATGTTGTGACCTAATTTAACCGGTGTTATTGATCAGATTAAAAAGTATCCAGTTACTAGGACTACACACTGCTGTAGTGCTTCTCATCTCTTGTATAACTGCTAGACGCTAATGAAAACTAAAGTCCATGTAGAATAGAGACAATATGGAGAATGAGAAAAGCTGATTCTTACACAAGATCTTTTACAACCTTAGATAAATTACCCAGGCTGTCCTTTGCTCCGTGTATAAAATGAAACAAATGACATATTGGTATACGTTAAAAATGTTAAAAATGAAATGGCATCTGTGAAATTACCATTTGTTTTTATATGAAAATTAGTTGTTTTTTTCCTCCTAAAGTATACTTTTATCAAAAAGATAGATTCGTTTTTACTTGTAAAGAGGCTGACTTGGTATAATGAAAAGACTACACGCTATGGGAGAGTAAGATAGCACCAAATCATGAGCTTGTGCAGATTAAAGATAATGTATCTGAAGTAGGTAGTTGACTGAAAATAAAGAGGCTTACATCTGGTGTCATAATCTCTATTGTCCCCATTCCCTTCCCTTCTCCTGTCTTCTTTTTTTTGAATCTTGAAGCCTTGGCTATAATAATGAAAGAATTCTACTAATTGTGCATTTGTATAGTCTCTCACTATTAAATTACTCTTTTGAAAAACGATGGGCAAAGTCCTCTGAAAACAATTGCAAAGTAACATTTCAATTTCAAGGAGAGTAGAATTTGGGCAGGAAACTCACTTTCAACCTGAATTTATTTCATGGTTGAGAAGGTTGAAGTAATCAAGAAGTTTATGTCTATCATATGGCTGCATAAATAGTCCATGCAGTTCTGTGCAGAGCAGGATGCTGTGCAGAGCCTGTGTAGAAAATCAACACGTTACAATTACCAGGCATGAGGCCCAGTCAGCCACAGCCCTCTAGAAGCCTGTGAAGTTGACATTCACAGCCACTCCACCTGCGTAAGCAGGAGTACACCAAGCATGCTCCAGACGGAGGGGACAGATATTGTAAAGGCCCATGGCGGCTGATTGATGTGTTTGAGAAAAGCCAAGAGGCCAGTATTGTGGTAACAACCCACTCATTGTGTCACTTGGTCCTGAGCCCAACTGTCTACTTTCAGGAAGCCCTGTTCGAACACCTCAGTAAACCAGGCCTTTTTCCACCTCCAGGGACTCTATTTTGCTTCCCTATTGTGTTCTCTTCACATTTTTTGTTTTCTTCGTTATTGTCTGTCCTCTTATGAGCTCCTTGAGAAGAGGAATTGTGGAGTTATATACCACCTGGAAGAGCGCATGGTATAGAGCGGGCATCCCTGAGTCCTCACTTGTATTTCAGTGTTGAGATTAATAACCACTTAATGGATATCTTTAGTATTTGATGTATACATATTTAATGTATTTTAATTTTGTTCACTTAAGGATGAACTTAAAACAGAAAAGCAACATTTTTTATTCACCAGAGTGTCATATATTAACAATGCTTGCCAATCTACATGAGAATACAGGCGTACTGATTTTCTGTTGATAGATCAGTTCATCTGTTTAAGACCAGACTGGCTGTCTTTAGGTCCCTAAATATTCTCTTTTTTTTTTTTTTTTGACCTTTCAATTTCCCTTCTGAAATCTATACAGAAAAATCCATTTACATGCATAAATATAATTTACAGAAATCTCCACTTATATATATAAGTAGCTATTAAATAGTCTATTCTTCATGGATATATTTTTTTGAGCATCGTGTGTCAGGTACCAGAACAGATGCCAGCTCTTCTCCTAATGCCACTTAAAACTGTGAGGAAGAATGCAGCCAAGTCTGTCTTGTAGAAATAGACCCTAATGGGCACCACACACCTTCCACTGGGACTTTCTGACTAAACTAGGGGCAGGGGAAGTCACACCATTTTTCAGAGTAGCAGACCTGACAGAATAAAACCCCAGGCAAAGTTTCCCGCACAGAGAGTCATGAATGTGAGTGAAGGTGAAACCGAAGTCAAACTGTAACAATGACCTCAACCCACCCAAGCACCAAAAGAATAAGAAGGATGCTTTCTCAAAAGAGATTATTAACTAGTGCATATCTGGCTGTTAAAATACTCAATTACTTCAACTGTCTTAACATCGGCTGGAGTTGTAAAAGAAGCTAACGAGGGTGTGATTGTTGTTTACTTACGTACACAGATATATGTCATGGATTTGAAAGAAGTCTCTGTTTGTTGTTGACTTCTTTTATAAATCTGTACCTTTGAATAAAATGAGTTTATTTACATGTTTGGAGAATGGAATGGAATGTGGCTTATGGAGTAAGAAATCCTAAAATGTTAACAGTCCTGTGTACGATTACTTCTAGACCCAGTAAGAAAGGAAAGGACAAAGCACAGAAGAAAGAGCTCTTTGGTGAGCTTCCATGTTTAAATAAATGTACAAAACATGGGCAGAAGTACAGCCTGACACTGTCAAGAACTTTTAAGAATCATATCAAGAAAGCTAAAGCCAGGATTAACATAATGAAAAGATAGTAGATTTCGTATGTTAAATTAACAAAGAGGGGAAAGCCTCCGTAATGTGTTGGATGGACTGTTTGGGTGGTCCCTGTGACCCTGCTTCTTACCTTTGTCCCTGACCTTTTGAGACCCCTTCCCAGCAGCATGCTCAGGCCCTCTGATTGGCTTATGACCAAGAGAAAGCAGCCAAGGTGGCAGAACATTCATGATCACATAGCATAAGAATTTAATGCATATTTTGCTGGAGTCTCCCATTGCTTGCTGCCTTCCATGGTGTGAACTGCTAAAGTAGGAGGTCCCCATGGCAAGGAGCGTTAGTGCTTCCATCAGGCCTCAGAGGAGATTGCAACCATGCTTGGTGCATGGCCTGAAGCCTGTTGAAATCCTCAGCAAAAGACTCAGCCAAGTCACCCCACCCAGACTCCTGACCCACAGAAATTGATAGTATACATGTATTATTGTAAGTGGCTACGTGGACACTAGTTTGTTGCCCCATACTAGAAAATGAATAGCGTGAACTACCATGTTCACTACTACTTCAACTACCATGAACTACTACTTCTGTGTGGGAAAATAGCCTTTGTGGTAATAAAATTTCCCTAGGGATAAAGTATTATCCTTTATTGCAAGAGTTGTAGATCACATTCTTAGAGCTCTGGGTCAATCATCAGACTCCTCATGAGTTAAAAACACTCTTCCTCACTCAGTGACTTTTTTTTTTATCTAATCAAAGGAAGTTTGAGAGAATTAGAAGGATACTCCTGTCCAAGTTTAATTAAGACGCCCACCGCCAAGAAGCAGACAGCTCCTATTATATTTGAAGTGCTGTCATGAATCTTCCCAGGAGAAAGAATGCTATCTCCTCACCATGTGACGTGTCTCATGCAGCCTCACCTTCCTTGCGCTTGTCAAAACGCTTGACACAGAGTTGATGCTCAGTGATTGATGAGTGAATTTCTTATTCTTATGGGATATCTCACCCATAAACTCAATTTATTTAAAAAAAAAAAAAAAAGAAGGTGGGGAGAGAAACTTGACCTTCTCTACTATGGTACATTTCCTTTTTAGAATTTCGGGAATGAAAGACAAACATATTTGTGTACAAGAAGCTAATGAATGAAAATACAGAAAAAATGAGTGGATTGTTCTTTATAAAAAAAAAGAACTTTCAAAGCGTAATATGAACCTAGTTATTTCATAATTCTCTGTATTCCTCTCAGTCTACAGAATTATGTTTGGTTTTGTATGAGACATTCAACATCAGTAAATGCAAGAAGTGGAATTGTCTGATTTCTAATGACACTGGCATAGGGACTTTTTCGTCTGTCTTTGTTCTCTATCTTCACATCACATAAAAGTACAAGCTTTTCATAACCTGACAGTAATTGAAAAGCCTTTTCCTTTTATTCATTTTGGTTTCCAGCTTCTTAGTAAAAACAAAATCTTAGCATTATTCATTCCTGTTTGATATATTGAAGGCCCGATACATTATGCTTCATGACTAGCAATTTCTGAATTCTCTATAAATACTTTATTTAGCTCAATCTTGATTGCCTCATTGGACATTACTAATAACAAAAATTTCCTTGAGATTTTTTACTTCATTCCTATTACCTATAAGTAGAAAACTAGGGGAAAAAAATATATGCCGTTGCTCTTACTGTACATTTCATAATTGTCTAAGAGATACAAAATATTTCAATTTCCAGTGGCATTACTTATGATTAGGAAATTATATGCTTGATGATTTAAAGTATCACCTATTAAAGTGAGTCATCAAATGCTCATTGACGATGTGAATTGGCTAAAAATACTGTAAATTTTTTAACTTTACAGATTTTTAAGATTTTTTTCAAAGATAAATCCTCACTCTTTCAGAATAATTGAGGAATAAAGCATATGGGTTATGTGAGTTTTCATCTTCTATGATCTTAGCAAATACATCAGTATCAATTTTCAAACACATTAAACTCTCATTACTACTTATAATTATTAATACTGACTTTTTGTTTTGTTTTGTTTTTTGTTTTTTGTTTTTGCTGTATACAAGTCACTATAGTTGTCATGGCAAATGCCAAGGGGAGTGGGTCATACACCCTGCCCTCAATGAGCTAGACAATGACAGAGAATCAAAACCTGTGCTGGGTTACGCTACAAACTAACTACACTGGAGCCCAGAGGAATCCTAAAGTGGCTGTGACTTTAGAGAGAAGACAGCACAGTGGTTTTCCATTGCTGCTACATCAAATTACCACAAGCTTAGGCTCTATAAACAATGCCAAGATACTACTTTAAAGGTGCTAGAAGTCAGAAAAGTCCAAAATGGACTCACTGGGCCCAAGTCCAATTGTCAGTAAAGCTGCTTGATCTTCTAAGGGCTCTGGGGCAGGTTCTGCTTTCTCACCTCCTCTTGATTCTAGAGGCTGCATGCACATCTTGGCTCATGGCCTTTCCACATTGAAAGCCAGCTTTGGCAGTCAAGCCATTCTCACTTCTTTTCATAGACTTTTCTGTATCCAGCATCTATTTCAAAGACCCTTGTGGTTACTCTGAGCCAATATAGACAATCTCTCGATTTGAAGGTCAGTGGACTGGCAACTTTAATTCCATCAGCAACCTGACTCACCCTTTCAGTGTAATCTAACATAGTTAAAGGTTATAACTCTTGAAGATGAGGATGTGGACAACTGTGGGCGTGAGGTTATTCTGCCCACCACAGAGATTGGGGGAAAGCTTCACGGGGAGGTGATGGGCTTTAAAAGATGCATAGAATGTGTGCTTATGAATGTGAGAGGAGAAATACAGAGAATTGCCTTCCAACTGGAAATAACACAGTGGTAGAGGGAACAAGCTGAAATGGGAGACACACTAAAAATAATGAAATTTAGTTTGCCTTGAGCTGGATTCTTCGAACTTTTTTTCTGTAAACAAGCAGATAAGTTTAGTGGTCGCATCATCTGGGTTCCAGCTGCTCAACTCTGCCCTTGTAGCATCCAGCTGTAGATAAGCCAAAATAGGTGTGATCATGTTCTGTAAAAACAGAACTATAAAAACAAGTGTCAGGCTAAATATGGCCCTGTGGCCTATCATTTTTCTACCACATAGCTAGAACATAAGTACTATAAAGAAATAATGGCAAATAAATAAGGTGTTGGTCATGGACCTTTTTTTGAGACGGAGTCTCGCTTTTGTAGTTCAGGCTGGCCCTGAGCTCAGCCTCCAACTCACATCACAGCATTCCTCCTGCCTCTGCCTCCCAAGTGCTGGGATTACAGGCGTGAGCCACCACGCCCGGCACTGTGGTATGTGGTACTGATTGCTTCTGGGCGTGAGTCTCCACACCCAGTGTTGTATGTGGTTACTGGGACCAAACCTGGGTCCTTGCTCTTGCAAGACAGGCACCTGAACCACTGAGCTAAATCCCCGGCCCAGTCATGGACCTTTTTAAGCACTAGACATGAATGCTGTAGACTTTCTAATAGACATTAAGGACCTACTGATGCTCTTTGAGCAAGGACCTGAGTTTAACAGCTGTACTTCCTGAAGTTTTGCCTGTGGGCACTAGGGTTCAGGGTAATGTGAACAAGGAAGCTTTAGCACCGCAGTGAGTGCAGTTCTGGAGAACCCAGCTAGAACACTGTCAAGAGGAAAGAAAGTAACCCAGTAGCCTTCAGACTCATCTCTGCTTTGCCTGTGGTTCTCCTCCACTCTGTGTTCTCCAGCAGTCTTTAACATGGACCAAACCACATCACTCACTAGGCAAAACTCTCCCATCACATCCCATTATACATAAGGAGACATCCAAACACCACAGCATGGCTCTGCAGGCCCTTCAGTTTTACCTCCAACTAGCCATTTGATATCTTAGTCTGTCCCTCCTGCCTGGCTTACTGTGTACCAGCTGCATAGTTTTTCATACAAATCTAACTTATTCCATCTCATGGGTGTGGTACTGGTCCTTCCATCTGCCTAGAGTAGTATTTTCTCAGACCTTCACAAGACCTGCTCTTTCATATCCTTCAGGTCTCTACTACAGTGTCACCTTTGAGAGATCCTTTTCCTGATCAATTCCATCGTTAGTACTATCTTTTTTTTTTTTTTTTTAAGGTTTTTGGAGACAGGGTCTCGCTTTGTGGTTCAGGCTGGCCCTGAGCTCAGCCTCAAACTCACATCACAGCAGTCCTCCTGCCTCTGCCTCCAGAGTGCTGGGATTACAGGCATGAGCCACCACGCCCGGCACTGGTATGTGGTATTGGTTGGCGCTGGGGTGAGTCTCCACACCCAGTATTGTTATGTGGTTACCGGGGATTGAACCCGGGTCCTTGTGCTTGCAAGACAGGCCCTGGAACCACTGAGCTATATCCCCGGCCCTCAATTCCATCGTTAGTACTTGATCTGCTACCCTCCTTTGTTTTCAGATAGGACTGGCCACCTGCTGCTGTGTCTTCTGCACGGGAACGTAAGCTCTAGGAAGGCCAGGTCCTTTCACTAGTCCTACCACGGTGACCCCCCCATCTACTGTAGCGGTCACTTCGTAATGGTTTATTGAACAACTGAGTCAATCGCATCTCAGAAATGGATTGTATAATATTAAACAGCAATTGACAGGAGACACAAAGGAAAGAAGTAAAAGCAGTACTGGATCTTTGAAACTGAATTCCTGGAGATTTCTGGTGCCATTAAAATCAAGGAAATCGGTGGGAAATACAAATCAAAAAAGGAAGATGAGTTCCTTGTAAATACACCAAAATGCTGTTACGTATCTAGAGTGAGACTGGGAGAGAGATCAGGATTTGGAGTTGTTTGGGGGTGGAGTTATACTCATGTAATATTTTGTTTGGTTGAGGTTTTAGGGCATATATAAATGGTTTTATTGTGACATTTTCCTACACGCATGTAACATACTTTGATCAAACCCCATTCATATAGTTTGTAATTTCTCTATATGTTTACCAAAATATATTGTACATCTTAAACAGATGCAATAAAAGATAAGTGTTAGAAAATTCAACTTAATTTCAGAAAATTGCTGTATCTAGATTTCTGTGACTTTCTAGTGAGATGTGCTCTATGAGTTGTCAACAAATTGTCGGGGAACTCTGTGCCTCGTTTTTCTAAATCTTGAAGTGCGAAGATAAGAGAGGAAAATGTCATTTAGGCCAGCCATGCTTTTATTTTGTTTCCTGCTCACAAGACAATGGTGTTAAACTTCATTTTTGTTATTTGAAAAAAAAAATTTCAAAAGAATAAGCAGAAAAGTATTGTTCATAATCCGACATCAAAAGGCAGTCCTTGCTCACATTCCAGCCTAATTACCTTCAGTTCTGTTTTGTGTTTTGTTTTGTTTCATTCTGCATTTTATGAGGCTTTGTGTAGCTGCTGCTGTTTGTGTAATGGAAAAGCAGCGGTGGCTGACGATGCATGCTCAAGAGCCTGCTACTTGTGTTCAGGCCCCTCTTGTCTCTTCCAGCAGCTGACCTTGACGAGTTTCTTTCTTTGCAGCTCATTTTCCTCACTAGTAAAATGAAACAGAGTTAGTCCCATCCTCTCCCACCCTTTCTAAACTCATTTGTCCTGTTTTTTGCCTCAAAAGCTTTCCAGTCTTGTCTGTGTTTTCATCTATCATTTTCATATGTTCAGTAGTTTTATCATTTTTCTTTATATTAATAAATTAAATGGCTTAAATATTGTAAAGTGTCATTTCCAAATGTAATGTTGGTTGGAGCTGCCTTTACCCCCCAAAAAGTGAGTTAACCTAAGAAACTGAGGAGCCTGGACCTGGAATTTAGCTCAGTGGTTCAGGTATCTGCCTCAAAAGCTCAAGGTCCTGAGTTCAATCCCCAATACCAAAAAAAGCAAAGAAAATGAGAGCAAGACAAAGAGGGGGACAGGGAGGAGGAGAGAGAGAAATCAGGAAGCCCAATTGAAGATTATACTTGTGTAGAATCCCCTCAAAATCGCGCTGCACCATGCCTTCCCAGCGAAGTCAAATATGGCCTCAATGTGTTCTAAAAGAGAAATGGATAATAAACTAATTAAAGCATTTGATTGTCTGTAGCAGAGTTATTATCGCAAAAAGCCATTAAGTATACAATGATAATCAAATGAGTGGATGGGCCGTTAACAGTAATATGTCCCCGAGGGCGCCACACTGCCACTGTGGATGCCATGTGCAGCCTGTGGTGCTAGAGATGTTTCTAAGACCCAGCTAATTGTGAAGTGTTCTAGTAACAGAGATGATGAGGGAGAATTGTCTTCTTTTTTTTATTTAAAAACAAGTCTTAACATTTTATTTTTAGTACAATATATTTAAATAAAAGGAAGAGGAAGAAAAAACGGTCTTGTTACTACCTTTTTGGTGAAATAATCGATCACGTAGCGTGAAAACATAGCGTGATCATAAAAAATGGGAGGCTTGTCTCTGCTTCATGATTGAAAACACAAACAGGCCCTAGTGTTCCTCACTGGGGGGCTGGAGGGAGAATGAGTCTGCTGGGTATGACAGAGCTGTGTCCCCGATTTCCCAGAGCCAATCTTGCTTGGAAGTGTTTTGGAGCCCTGTCTAATACTCTCCTGATTTGTGTCTGAGAAAAGATAATTGAAGTCATAACTATGAAGTTTTTGTTAATCTTAACTTTATTGAAAATATCTCACTTGCTTATAATGTCACCCCATTCGTTATTATCTGAAGTTGGACCCCTCTGTCTGGGTAAAGTCCCGATGAAGCTCTGCGAGGTGTATTGTTAAACTGTGAGTTGGAAAGATTTTAAAACAGAACAATGATGCTATTGTTTTGGGTGGAAGGTGAATTGACACTAACCTTAGGAAACAGACTATGGGGGTTTTTCTGAGTATCTTACAGTATATCAACCCCAAAAAACTTCCTTAGGAAACACACAGACCCTTCTCAAAAACCTAATAAATGTAATACATGGACCATAATTCTTAAACTAGCTTTTTATAGTTCAAATACAAGAAAAATATACTCCTATGAAATGTGGCTTTCTGTTACTTTAAAGAACAAAAGTCACATCAGAGTATTTTATGTATTTTCATTAGTTCAGTTGATATTTGTACCATGTTTTCTCTCTGCTCATCATTTCAAGGTTTTCTTTTAAACTACCTGATTTCATCCTGCTTCCCAAACAGAAGTGCATTTTCATTCTTCGAAGTAGAAACCATTGTTTTTCTCTTGAATGAGATCCACTTACACAATTATCCCTAGATAGCTGTGTACTAACTTACTTGAATGTCTTCCCCAAGTGCAGTCTGAAGTAACAATTCCTCAGCACAGTCCTGCTATCTGAAGCGTAGAGTTTAGGGCAATTGCAAAGGACAGCAGACTCAGTAAGTCTGAACACTTTTAGGACATAGAGATAGATACCATTCTCCTGAGTTTAGAATTGTTTTTAAATTTACAGTTCAAGATCCAAGTCTGAACTAAATTTGACTAACTGAACAGGATTCATTTGTTTAAAATCTGGAAAACAACAGAAAAGTCTTTCTTTTTCTTCAATTCTTTCCTGAATTGTTGACAGAGCTTTTAGTTCAGATTAGGTCTGTCTTAGTTTGTTGTTTCCTGTTTGTTTTTGAGACAGAGTCTGGCTGTATAGTTCAGGCAAGTTTGAACTCACTATGTAGCCCATATTGGCTTCCAACTGCAACAATCCTCCTGCCTCAGCCTCCTGAGTGCTGGGATTACACCATATCTAGCTTGCTCTTGTATTTTAGTCTTATTAACCCAATGTGTGTATAGATGATGTAACTTCAGGGATAATGCTTTGCTTGGTTGTTTAGACTTTGACTTAATCATCTGAGCTACTTGTTGTATTAGAACCAAAAAACTTAATGAGACATACATTTATGGACATATTTTCTGCATGCTCAAAGGCAATACAGTATTATCATTTCCCAAAGACCAGATATAGATTCTCAAAGCATTGCTTTGGAATGTGGTTGCTTTTGACAATACAGTTGACATATTTCATTGTCAAAACATTTTGTTGGTGTTCCTGTCATTTCTAAAGACCATTGGTACCTGAAGCATAGTGTATTGTGTGCTCACCATGATAGCATACTCAGAAAATCATGAGACGAAGCAAATTTGACGGGACTTGCCAGGAAGCTCCTTCCTGTTGAGGGGCAGACTTACCGTGTGATAAGCTGGCGCTACCCAAACCTAATTGGTATTTAAATCACTTCTTGGGTTTTGAGGTAGAAGATTTCACAGAAGCCCAAATTGTATTACCAAGCTTTTTGTCTAGCTAGTGGTTACCTTGAGCGCACAGTGACTGTGAACTTCCTTGGATATGGCATTGTGCAATGTTAAGACTGTAGAGAAGTCAAAAGGGATCCATTATGGTTATAACTAATTGTCAGGGAAGCTGACCAGTTGTCGTTACAAACCAGGTCATTGTTAACTGCTGTTTAAACATGACTGTCTTATTTGAGTGGTGGGGGAAGGGAGGGGCTCCCTGCTCTTATCTCAGAGCTCTGCTGTGCTGCGCTGTGTGACCTAGATTTCAAATCTCTGTAGTATTTCCTGTCGAGAACCAGTGCATTCGCTCCCCACATTCCTCTCACTATTAATAAAACATGAGTCAGCTACATAGAGGTATCATCTCGTGTTTTTAATCAAACCTTTTATTAATGAAAAACAGGTCCATCATGCTGTTGTGCTGCACATGCATTAACAAGGAAAGCATAACTAAGACTTTCTAGAGAGAAATTTCTCAGTAGGTAAATATTTGAAGATTCACTTTTAAGTTGATTTCTTAAAATAATAATTACTTTCATGTATACATAAAGAAGTATATTTCTAAGTCCAGTGTGATCTTGGAACTCTTGGGAGGCAGAAACTGTGACTGTAATTTGTTATTATGCTAAACAAATATTTCTGATCAATGTCTCTTCAAACAGTTTTCCCTGACATTATAATCTATGTCATCTCATTTCTTTTTTTTTTCAATTCAAATCTTTATTGGTACATTATGAATACACATCATCATCACATTCAACATTGAGTGTTTGTACCAGAATATGACATGACTTGATTCTCAATTTTTCCCCTTCCCGCCCAACCCTGCAATCATCAACCCCCTGTCTACATAAGCTTTGTTTCCTTTTTTCTTTATTAGTGTCACATTCTTTTTCCCCTGCATTATTTAATGGGCCTTTATGCTCTAGAAAGCAAACAACTGTCCGACTTTATTATGTATGAAATGAATAAGACACTTTTCCTCCTTTCCTTTTTGCTCAGCCTTGGTAGGAGAAAAGGTATTAGTTGTGAATTCCTTTTTTTTTTCCTGTAGACCATTCAGATAGTGACCATTTTGACTGGGTCATTTCCAGATCATTTAACTGAATACACATCACATCTGGAGAGCTTCATACCTCTCTGATTTGACTAAATAGCACAGATCTCATTGGCATTTCGGCATCTTATAATAACATGTGTTTATCCAAAATGGATAGTGCTACTGGAAAAAAACATAAAATGAGAGTTTCAATTGTATCTAAAGAATACCAAATATCTGTTTTGAAGGTAAAACGCTGCCTCATCTAAAGATACAGATGTTCATATTTTGTGGACGAAACAAATCAAGGGTGAATATTTTGAGTTTGTAGTGAGTTGTTGCTGTTGCTCCATAGTAGCACGAGGAAGCCTCCTCCTTAGGGTCTGCCCTTTCTCACCATCTGCCAGCACCCCTTCTTTCTTTCTCCTTTTCCTCAGAAGACACTGACTATGTTCCTACAATATTCTGGACACAGCATTGGCTGAGGAATCTGGCAAGCATTGTCTTCCCAGAACATATACTTAATAGGAAATGGTTGAACATTTAAAAGAGTTTAGTTACATAAATCAGAATTATCTAAGACTTCTAAAATAAGAATAAAATTCTGTTTATTTGATCAGCAAACACTTGGGGCCTCTGATATGTCAGGCATTTTGCTAGGTTTGAAGCTGTCGGAGAGATGAGACAGACATAGTCCTTACCCTCACAGAGCTTAGGATTACCCTGGGAAAAACCAAAAATACGTCATTTCAAACTGATAAAAGGCTGTGGCTGCAGAGATCATGCAGCTCTGATAGAAATGAGGTAGGACAAGGAAACCTTCTGCCTGGTGAGATTTAAGTTGAGACACGAAAGATAAATGGAAGTCAACTTTCTAATGAGTTAAGGAAAGAGCATTCCAGGCTGAGGCAAAGAGCTGCCTACTCAGAGAGAGGAGAGAAAGCCAGAATAGATTCACTTGCAGAGATGGAGAAGATTGCAGGGAGGATTAGCTTTTGAGAAATAAATAAAAACTTAATTTGGGGAAAACTAAATATAAGTTGCCTGTGAAGCATCTAAGTGGAGATGTAATTGAATAGCTGCATTTACCAGTCTGTTGTCAGAAGAAAGGGCTGGACTTGAGAAAGAAATCAGAGAGTCCTC
Organism: Petromus typicus; assembly: GCA_004026965.1. Lineage (NCBI taxonomy): Eukaryota > Metazoa > Chordata > Mammalia > Rodentia > Petromuridae > Petromus > Petromus typicus. The sequence continues at coordinate 48,759 of PVIR01005592.1, read as the reverse complement.
AGCATACAGAGGGAGTTTAAAGCTATGAAAATGAAGAGATTAACTAGGATGAAAACATAAGTAGAGAAAGGGGGACCCACTACTAGCTGCCAGGTACATGTAGCGGTCTAGAAAGAGAGAAAGAAGCAGACTAAAAATGAGTGGGCTCAATAGATAGACGGAAAATAGTTAAAGGTAGTATTATAGAAACCAGGAAAAGCTTAATGATTTTAAAAACCCATGCTTTTCAATAGATCAGTAATTATCTTGACTCATTTTTAAAATTTTTTCTCAGGAAACTATAAAGGATCCCATAGCTATTTTTTAGCTGTATTTTTTAAGAAGAACCTTCTGAGACACAATGGAAGCTATCTGACCATCTCAATTTGTAACCCTCTTGCCAGCCTAGCCAGCTCATTTATTCTCCCGACGCATACTGATGCCCATGGCAGTGCTTGCTCAAGCCAAGCCTGGTAGAATTCTAGTGCATGCTGACAAGGACTTACACTTCTACCAGTTAAAATGTGTTTGTTCCCCAAACAATACAATACCACTACTTATACTTGTTATTATTAATCATTTGACAGTTGTAAACTGATGAAACATGAACGTGAAAAAAAACTGATTTTACAAAAATTAACTCGAATGCTTCCCAGAGATCTGATCGCAGTGGATGAAAATATGCTGGATTTTGTAACTCTCCCTGATTCTCAGTCGACTGCAATGAAACCAAACTGGAAGTAGCCGCTGATACATCTCAGATCAAAGATCTAATTAAAGAAAAGGTCTTGGCTTAATGAGAAAGCAAATATAGATTTCCATGTTTTAATTTTTAAAAATATGAACTCAAAGTACATCCATGTAGATGTGATCCTTTAACTATTGGTTACTCTTCTGCTCTTTCCAGGGTAGAGGTGAACTTTGACTCAGTCTTTGTCACCAAAATGTGTTAGTAAATATTCATTGAATAAATGAGATCTTATAATATCAGTTTATTTTCTTTCACTACTGGTTTCAGTGTTTAAAAACCTCAAATACAGAAAATGGATCTTTAGATATTTTCAGTTTTCTAAGTAAATACATATTGTTTCAATATCTACCATGTTATTTCACCTGCCATATTATAAAACTGTTAACTTTTTAAACATATATTTGAGGGCTGGGTGTGATGGTCCAAACCTGTCACCCGAGCCATCAGAAAGCTGAAGCAGGAGATCACGATGAATTTGAGGCCAGCCTGGACTTCCTATGGGTTCAAGGCCAGTTTGAACAGTACTATGAGACCATATTTCAACCCCGCCAACTCATTTTAATTAGAAAAAAAAAATGTATCAGTTACTCTCCAATAAAATCAGCCTTATAGTCTCACTTCTTTTATTGTTATACGATAACTACCATTACGATTGCACAAATCATACTTCTCAAGTAGAAAATACTATCAATTAAGGAAATTCATCCCTATATTTTCTAAAATTCCCTTGACAATTTCAGACCTTTCCTGAAATACTAAAGAACACCAGGAAAAGCAATTTTTAACAGTTCTCCCTTTTTCATATATCAATCCTTTTTCTATACACTTAGCTGTAGGCATGATTCTGTACCGTACAGTCAGATTGTCCGCGAGCAGTAGGGGACAACAAGTGACCGTAAATCAACTGCTACAAAGTGGGAAGAACAAAACAGAAAATAATAAAAAGCAGTGATCCAACAGAGCAAAAAGCTGAAAAGAAATGTAAGATCCTTAGAGTTAACTAGGTAGGCTTCATTGATTGGATTTTTAAATACATGTTCGCACAAATGTCTGATGATCAAACATGTTCACGGAGTATCATTTCTGTGTGGCTCAGGAGATAGTCTCCTGCCCACAGCCGTGTACAGTGTTTTAAGGCATAATTATCTTATATAGCACCAGAAGGTAAGTCTCAGGCCTTCAGGTGGAAACAGCGTAAGGTAAATTTCGTCTCAGTGTTGAACAAGAATTGTCAGTTAGTCCTCGGTGCGAGTTTTCCATCCGAACTTCTAAGAGCCTGAAGAAATCATGGAAGTCGTGTAGGTCTCCTGAAGGAAATGAAACTTCTGGCATTCCTTTGATGCGACTGCTGCAGAGCACTGGACATTCTATGTAGGAAGCAGAGTTCAAGGGTGAACATCCGGGTGCAGAACTGAACCCCTGCTGTGCAGGACCGGTCCTCCCAGCGTTGCACGGAAGACCACCGGTCCTCAGAGCCGCGTCGGCACAAGGAAAGTCCCGCAATTCCTACTCGGCCCTCACACGCAGAGGAAGGGCCGTGTTCAACCCAGAAGGAAAACGCCCTGCATTCTAGACTAGCCGAGTTGTAGCTTTGTACGTGTGAGTCTTCCCTTTCTTTTCCTACTAAGTAAATGAAAGAACTCATTGAACTTTCACCTCAGAAATATTGTTTTGGAACCTGCTTTGTCTGAGGAGTATGTGGTCCCTTCAAGGAGCTTTGGGGCTCTCCGTGGAGAGAAGGAAATCATTGTGCAAATTATCATCGTGAGACGTCTGAAGTACTTAGTATTTTGTGAATGGTACGAAGGGCAAATAGCTCAACAGAATACTGAGAGAAATTATTTTAAAATCAATAAAAATGTTTTTAGAGAATAAAACCATTAAGAATTGAGCTCAGAGCACTTTTGATTGACAGTAACAGAAACAAAACGAAATGCGGTGCGAAGGGGAGAAAAGGGAAACTTGCCATAATTTCAAAGCATCAGAAGAGACTTTATTTATGTCCCTGAAAGCAACCACAGTCTTGAGACAGTATCTCAACATGAGTTCTCGTCTGCGTCCCCATTTACACAGTACCAGGCCTAGGGTCCTCCATTTCCCAAATACCTGTTTTGAAAACCTGGTAACTTTCTTAACCTCCATTCACTCCCTGTTCTCTGTCTCAGTTTTTATTTTTGTCACCTATGGTAGAGTTGATGTTTTCACTCTGGCCAGTCTGACAGAAACCGTAAAATCACACAGTTGGCTATTCAACCTCTCTCCATCTAAGGGTGGCCGCTTAACTTACTTCTGACCAGTAAAATCAGAAGGAAAGTACTTAGGAACTGGTACAAAAATTTAATGAATAAGGAACAGGCACTATCTCTTTTTTCCTTTCCTCTTTTCTTCCCACCTTCCACATGAACATCATGCTGGTAGCTTAACGTTAGCTATTACTTTTACATGAAAACATTCCTGTCTAATTCACCATGAATATCTAAACATATCCAGACAACCAAGAACATTTTTAAAATCTGATGATAAATCTTACTTCTTAGATGTAAATACTCAAAAGACAATGATTTTTGAGCTTGTGTGATGCCTCAGAGCCCACGCTGTGTACCAAAAGTGATCCAAAAATAAGTCGCAGTCATTGTCCTCAAGGAACTTGGATTTTCCACAGAAAAGCATTAAATCCTCTGATAGAAACTGGTATACAGAGCACAGATTATTGCAGAAGAGGGGTCTGTGAACTTTGCTAAAGAAGTTGGGGGAGGGCCGGGGAGTTAGCTCAGTGGTTCCGGCGCCTGTCTTGCAGGCGCAA
>PVIR01005592.1:0-39161 GCA_004026965.1 Petromus typicus | reverse complement strand
GTATATTTAATGTACCAATAAAGATTAAAAAATTGAAAAAAAAAAAAGAAATACGATGTGGTAGTAGAGAGCTAGTATTTCATATAGAAATGAGAGCTACAGAGATAACTAGAAAATCCCCTGTAGAGACAGACTCATTTCTCTGTCAGTTTTGCATCTAACATTGTAAACAGCTGAACAGGCTGCTCTTCATGTCTTCTTGGATCAAATTTATCCACTACTCTCAGGCAACCTGTTGCCTGCAGACAGCAAGGATGTCCACTTTGGATGATCCAGCTTGTGTCTGTGACTCCTGACCACAGGAATTTTACAACATCTCATGACTAAACCAGCTTCTACATGTAGAAAAACAGAATAGGAGCAATTATCCAATTATTCTTTTTTTCCCTGCAAATAGATCCCTTAATTCATGTCTAGCTATTGATTCTTTAGTAATCTTTATTCCAATGAAAAGAGCAATATTTTAATGAACTCTTACTTGTCTCTCTACCTCTAAGTAGACACACACCTCCTTCCTCTGTAACCCATAAAGGATAAAAAAAGTCATGGGAAAATAACTTGAGCCTATCACTTTTTCAGCTCTATTTTACATTCTCCTTAATTTAACACCCTCCCAACACCTTTCTCTAAAGAGCTCTTCTCTCGAAATTTACATCTTACTACATGTGAGGTGTTTGTGGTGCCGGAGGTATTTGGTATAGTAAATATTGATTCCCTAATTCCTCAAATAGCGGTTAAGAATCTGCGTGACACCATAGCTTCGGCAGCGCAGCTGTGAGAAAAGGGCCCCTTCTTCTGACATTTGCACCCAAGTGAGGGAAGAGAGGGAAGACTGCAGGTTGGAGCAGCGTGGGGTGGAGGCCAGGGCGGGTTGGAGGAGAAGGAAGCTCTCTGTAGAAAGTTGAGTCACCAGGAAGGATCCTTGAGTAGTCTCAGCACAGACACCTGAAGGAAGCCGCAGAATGAGCCGTGGACATCAGAGGGAACAGATCTCTAGGCTGCTGCCCTTTCCTGCTCTTTACGCTGATTAAATCAGAGCGATTAGGTGACAGAATAATCCAAAGAGACCACGCAGTCTTGCTACTCGGTTCTCCTTAGACAAGTGATGCAGAAAGGCCTCACGCTGCCGATGGCAGCTTCGAGCAGCTGGAGGAGCTGGCTGCTGGGCTTTCTCAGCACACAGAATGAAGTCCATTGTGTGCTACTGATTTGTAAGCAAACAGAACAAAGTACCCAGGTCATTCCTCTAGGGTTGTGTAAATGCCCAGAGACAAGCGGCAGTGAAATTTTGCATCGTCACCTTCGGTCTGGGACGCGGGATGAGTGTTAGCTCTGTAACAAAGAACACCGGAAGCTAGCCAGTCAGCGTTCAAGGAAATGACCGCACAGTCTAAGCAGAGGTAAAGCACTCCAATGATACAACATCTCCAACATCTAAATAGATGCCTTTTGCATCTATTTAGAAGAGAAATGCGGAAAATGAGTGTTGGCTTTTCTCTCCTCTTTAACTAGATACTAGCGTTTTAGAATGTATTTATCTCTGAAAAAGTAGAGACCCCCACATAGAGGCCCATGACCCACCACACGACCTCTAAGAATATTTTTAATTTCATGTTGTTATGTTACAGTACAGCATTTGATTGACTGGGTCTGTGGCTTCTGAGGAGAAACGGTTCACATGTAATTACATTAACGTTTTAATGTTTGAATTGGTGATGTAAAACAGATAAAAATCTTCCTCATTATGTAAGTGTAGATCTTCCCCGCTTTCTATTTTCCCCTCAAATCGTTTAATGTATGAAATCAAGTGTTAAAGATGAAGTCATTGATACAAAATCATATCCTGTTAATGCAGCATTTATGCATAGCCAATACCTAAGGAGCATTCAAAGCACAATTCACAAAATTTAGATAGCTCTTTTTGGAAACCATTTCCTTATAAATTATTTTTTGTGTCTAAAACACTATATGATTTATTTACAGATTATGGCCATCTGTCAGTATAATGGGTTTTTTTTCCAAGGGAAAATTAGCTAGTAGTTCTTTTAAAATTGGCACCAAAGTTCAGACCTAGAAATTAACTTGTACAATCATAAATCTAATATAATACATCTCTAAAACTGACTGCTTTGGGGCCAGGGATTTAGCACCTCCAGAACCTCCCTGGCAAGTGCAACATCCCTAGTTTGATCCCCCGTAACCACACACTGCAGTGCTGGGTGATTCACACCTATAATCCCAGCACTCAGAAGGCAGAGGCAGAAGGATTGCTGGGAGTTCATGACTAACCTGGGCTACATGGTGAGCTCAGGGCCAGCCTGAACTACAAAGCGAGACCCTGTCTCGAAAATAAAAATAAATATAAAAACAATAAAATAAAATTGACTGCTTTGTGTTCAAGCTTGGAAATTGTCCACTGCATTTTAAAAGCTCATCACTATGGATGATAGCACACAGATTGGAATGTTGGGGATTTTCTCTCTGCTCTTCTGAATGTTAGGCAAGAGTATTATTTAATCATTTTAACATCGATCATTGGTATTGTACATAAAGGTTAGAGAAGTAGAAGCAGTACAACCATGGTTAAAAGCATTGGTCCTAGGATTAATTTGCTGTTATTCAAATTGTGATCATGTTTTCACTAGCAATATGACAATGGACAGGTTACTTAAAGCTCTCTCTGGTTCCTCTGTAAAACGGGGCTGACAGTAAGTGTCAGCGATTGATGACACCTGTCTCAAATGGTTGCTAGGACGGTCTAATGACCTCATAGTGCTTATAAAATACTTAGCAGAACATCTGGAGAAAGAAAATTCAGTGTTTGAGAAATACAATATTAGTGTCATGTAATCATCTGCTAGACTGTATTTCTATCTTTGGGCTTTTGGATCTTTCTAGTAGGACAGGGAAGTAGCCAGCCACAGTGCTATGTTGGAGTTGACCATCAAAGGCTTACAGGGCTCAACAATTAAAATGTTTACACTGACACATAAGTCATTTGCATCAAAAGAAAAGCCAATACATACTAAAATCTTACTCTTTTCAGTTATATTCTCATTATTATTTTGCTTAGTGGCCAGTACTATGTCTAGGAGTCATATCTCTGTCAGTTAATGTGCACGTGACTTCTTCCCAGATCCAGGTTCCATGACACTGCATAGGAGCTTGCGTCAGTCATGACTCTAGTTTTTATACTGCAGGAATCAGCAAATGCTACAAGTCAGACACTCCCTTCCTTAAACGTTTAGGAGAACACCACTGGATAAGGGGCCAAGTGTCCTACTAATTTCTGTTATTCTTTTGCTGAAGAGTAGAGACTATGTAGTTTCCAATGTTGTGAAAAGGACTATAAAAAGCTAAAAAAATTGTCTTTGCTTAATGGAGGTTCCTCTCTAAATATTTTAAAAAATGTTTTTGTGTTAAGCATCCCAATTATGGAGCTAGAGCAATAAGCGATGGAGAAGCAGCTGCTCTTTTTATTGCTATTATTAACAATGACCCCTTGTTACATACCTTCGTGTAGGTATATATTATTAACCAATGTCTCATGCTAACTCCATAAGCCACCAGCATAACTATATAATCACTGCTATATAAAGTGAGAAAAATTGAAACTCCTTGAGATTATTACTTTCTTATGGTTATTCAATTCTGAAAAACATTACATATGGATTCAGATTTTATGACTGCAAATCAAGTGTAAATCCCACTATGTGATTAATGTGATATGCTTTAGTAAAGCCTCATCAAATGGAAATATTTCTCCTCCTTTCTTTCTTCTCACCCTTGCTGTCTTCTTCTAGGACTACCAGATGCTAAGCTCTAAATGAATTTGAGCCCTAACTATATTAGGAGCTCATAACAATTACACAAGCAAGAGTTTTTCAAATGACTCTGCCTGATGCTGATGGTGTTGTCTTTGTCCATTGTATCCTCAGAGTTCTGCTTGTTTTCAGATTTCTGCTTGTTTCAGTTCCTGCCATGAGCCATGTGAATCCACCATCTTTTCATTTCAGTCCTGCTTTGCCAGTGCCATTTCCCCACCTTACTATGGTCCTCTGCACCCACTGTGAACCTGGCTACCAGGAAAGAAAATGACAGTAGCACTCATTCTGCTAACACCTCCAGCTGCTACAGTTCTCTCCACTGAGTTACCGTGTCATCCTGTATGTTCTCTGTCTCTCCTTGTCCACTGTTGCTTCCAGTTGTCTTCTCATGCATCTTCAGTTCTACAGTCCATTATTCCAGTCTTTCTTATAAAATTATTCAACTCACTTGGCCCTCTACCTTTCTGTCGCATCATTTAACAAGATTCTAGACCTCCATAAGCTAGATCACCAACCCGCTGCATAATCTATACGGACCTTTATTGGAGTTAAACCAACAAGTCACTAGATTCCATGAGGATTTTTTTACCAGATTAATTATCATTATTTTAAAGTCCACATTTTGGCCATCTATGGATCTACTTTTATGGGTGGTCTCATCGTTCGACAATGAGTCTTTTGATGTTCTCTCACTTTCCTGTGTGTTTCATAATTTAGATGAAATGTACCAAAGATCAGACATGACAGATGCAGAGATAAATAAGGTTAAAATGCAGGAATGAGGATGTTGCTTCATCCAGCCATCAATGCAGAAAGCCAATTGCATCCCATTTGTAGATGACCTGAGCTCACATTGTGTTAGGCTTAAGTTACCTTAAATTCACTGAACCTACATGTCCTACCAGTGGAGACCCACTGCTTCCTTGTTCTTATGCAAGGAATAGAATACTGGGAGATTTCTTGTAGTATCACCACTGCATCCCTGCTGGCAGCATTCTCCACACATCTGCATCACAGTGTATGCTCAGTGTCTACTCTGTTGGCTTTTCCCACAATATCTCTATAAAATGCAAGGCCATTAGTCCTGTGGAGACCATGGAGATGACATTTCTCCTTCTCTGGTCTGTTTTGGGCAGACCATGTGCACCTGACGCCCAGAGGTGTGACTTTCTCCACCTTTGTGCCCACCCTGAATTCTAATCATTGCTCAATGGGCTTCCTGCCCCTCTGCTTGCCAAAGCCAAACTTTGCTTTTCATTAGTCCAGGATTTCAATTTTGCAGAGATTCTCTGCCCTTGCGCCTCAGTTGGGTGAGGATTTCTCGCCCCTCCAGGAACAAATAATTCTAACCCAGGTTGCAGCAAAGCCACCTGTCTTGGATGTAGAGGTATCTCTTCCAACAGGAGCTGCTACCACTCTGTATCTGACGAATGTCCACAGTGCTGACATGTTCTGCTCTTCTCCCCAGCAACGATCACTGTTTACTACCCATCTAGGGCCCAGACACAGACGGACTGTCCACCTGCCACCACTTACCCAGGAGCCTTTGCAGGCCCTTCATGTGCATGCATGTCATGCAAGTTTTCCCAGCTCTCTTGTCTCCTCAGTCTTCCTTGGGAGCCCAGAGCTGTTGAGGGTTGGTAGAGTCTCCAGAATTACTACATTTTGTTGCTATCCCATAATCAGACTTTAAAATGTGTTATAATATTGGCTGTTTTCTCCTGATCTACTTCATGGCAACATTTAGCCTGTGATTTGCCAAAATGCTGAGTGAGAGAGTCTAGGTACCCAGTCTTTCCCCAGAGGGACTTATTCCCCTTCGGAAGAACTGAGGGTCTCAGTACCACAACAGAAAAGCAACTTTTTCACATTTCCACATTTCATGGGGACCAGTTTCTCTCACAGCTTTCTTCACCCTAAACAGAAGCAGAGCTGCTGCTTCCCTTGTTAGGGAATTTCCAAACAATTTTGAACTGGGATGCAGAGCCCTGTGGGATCCAGGTACATCTTGTGTCACCCTCCTTTCCCTTTCTTGCTGTGCTCCAGGAGCAGATGTCCCATTGCCCTCTGTTCCTCAACTAGGCCAAGCACATCCCACGACAGAGCCCAGGCAGAGGCTGCTTATTTGCCCTAGAGAATTCTTTACCATGTCTGTGCCCAGACAGCCCCAGTCCCTCTGAGGATCAATCCTTCCTTTTCCCATACCCCTCCATCTGAATTGATGTTCCATGTATTACTTTCTGATTCTTTGTCATAGCTGCCTGATGTCCCATTATCTGGGTATAACACATTTCATCTGACTCTATTAGTCAGATGGCCACATGACCCTGAATGCACCTGATCTCAACTGGTCTCAGAAGCTAAGCAGGGCGGGGCCTGGTTAGTGCTTGGGTTGGAGACTCTACTGATGGTCATTTAGGTGATTTCTCGTCATATCTATGAGGTGTTGCTAGAAGAGAATTACTAAATCTGAGACAGTGAGGTCCATTGGTTAAGAGCCTGCCTTCTGTCATTGGGTAACTGTGTAATGTTGCGCAAATGTACAACCTTTCTCTGCCTCCGTTCCACCATTTCTGAAGTAAGGGACCTGTCATAAATTCCCTGAGGATTCAGTGAAGCTGGTATATGTTTGATCCTTAGAACAGTGGCTAGCACATAGCTACTCAATAAACACCAGATCTTAATATTATTAACATTTACACTTTTAGATAAGTGTTGACAAGTTTCTCCTCACAAACATTTTTTGTGATTTTTTGCTTCCCTCAGTATGGGAATGGCTGTCTCTTCACACCTTCAATACTATATCTCTCAAAACTGCTTTTCAGTCTTTGCTAATCTTAGAGATGAACATGGCATCTCCGAGTTGTTTAACTTCTACTCATCTAGTAAGAGTGAAGCCCAACATATTTTCACATATTTAAATCATTTGTGTTTCTCGTGACCCAAATGCTCCACATATTACCTATTCTGTTACTTATAATATCCGTCATTTGCTTATTGATTTGTAGGAGTTCTTTATGTGTTGGGGAGTTTGTGTCATCAATTGTTCTTTCATAGTATACTATACATTTTCTTTGTAGTACTTATATTTAATGCCTTTACTTATGATTATGTTTAAAACTCTGTAAGATCAAAGTCTATATCTTTTTGTGCATCATTGTGTATCAAGGACAAGGCAAAATGCTGGTCATCAGTAAATGCTTACTGAATGAATCAGGGGCCCAAATGTGACAAAGAAGATATTTGGTACGTAAATAGACTGAGAAATTGGAAAGGAAAACATTTTGTGTGGAAACATGATGACTCTGATTTTGGATATGTTGAGTTGTAGGTGACAGCCAGTATTCTGAGTTCAATATGTTCAAGACTTTTACTTTGGCAAGATACTCATGCAAATTTTGGAGTCATAACCATGAAGTTTTTGACTGGAAACAGATGATATCTGGTGGAAAGAATGTTATGTGGGGGGGATTCATAGACAAACACTTCCAATCGGGACCAATTTCAGGTGGTTAGAGTTGTCATAACAGTTTTAAAACAATATGAAAAGGGAAAAAGAGAGACATGATACATTCACAAGTATAAAGATTTTGTGAATGTAGAAATAGATCCACCTTTGAAACAATAATGATTATTTCGAAGTGTTTATCTATGTTATAATTATATCCAAAGCATTTACTGTGAAAAAAATTAAATAATTTAATAACTTAAAAACTGACTCCATCATAGTTTATAAGCTTATCAAGATCAAAAATGCTCTTTTTGTATAAAATAGGCTATTTGTGTTTTTTGATTTCTAATTGAACAGTGATTATACTTTCTATTACTGAACTATCACAGAGAAATTAATCATTATTCATTAGGTCTCCAAATTTGTCTTTAAAAATATGTTAACTATATGAAAAATGAAAAACTAGTTAGTCTTCTAAAATGAAACGTGTATTTTCCCAGGATAGAGAATTTATCCTAAAATAATCTCTGCATTTACTTAATACACAGAGACATTTTATGCCAACAGTTAGTGAACAATCACTTTAACTCAGATGCTTAAGATTTACACCTCTGTTATAAAGTGAAAGTTCGTATGTAGTAGTGGTAAGGAAATAATCAAGCTAAGAGTTCTATTCCATGGCACAGAGGATATGACATTCCAAAGACAACTTTTAAGTGAACTTATGAATTAAAAGATACTATCTATAAAGTGTACATTTCCCCTTTGCATTCAAGAATCTATAATTTAAGAAAATAGAAAGTTGTGCTGATCAAACAGTGCATTCATTTAATCAGACAAAAATCCTTCATCACATTACATAACTCTCTACATATTAACCACTTTTGCTAATCAGAAATCCTAGTGTTTCTGAGCCCGTTACGCCATGAAAGCCAGTTCTTACGCTTGGTCCTCTTTTTCTTCCCTTGAGTGAAGGGCTTGTCCTTAATGAATGAAGTAATCTGGAGAAGGGTGCGGGAAATGTGAAGAAGTTAGTTAAATCCAGTTGAACTGATGCAGCGTGCTCTGTCCCAGCTGAGCACTACTCACTCCGGACTCCAGAAGACATGTCCCTAGTGTCATTTCAGGAGCTTTTAAGAAGCCAGTCAGCCATTTGCTTATGCTGAGCTCTTTAAAGTACTTATTTTTTACTTAGAATAGGAGCATTGACTCATCAAGAGAGAACATAGAAATTTTTGCAGTTGGTCTCATCTTGTAGAATGTGTATTCAGACTGTAAATCAATGTAAAGCTTTTTTTTCATTTGCTTCTGCTTCTTAGTTACAAAAACAATACCCTAAAAGCTGATTTTCAAAAGAGTATTCTTTAAAAATTGAGTGATGATGGGATAACGTTTTATGTCATTTGGGAAATTCACCTGTTTCTACAGGTTTGCTCTAGCCCTTGCCTTGCTTTATTGGAAGGGAGGGTGGGGATAGACATCAAGGATCTGTTGCTAAAGCTCAGTTATTTTCCAAAATATGGCTACCAGGAGAATGGTGTCTTTTCTTTAGTATGTTAACATACTCTATTCCCATCGAAGGAGCCTTGACAGGCCAGTGTCAGGAAAACTGATGCAAAGAGTCAGTAGTCAGGGAAGGAGTGACGGAGTGGGAGCCTCATGTTCTTGATGAGAACCACCTGAAATTATCAGATGAGAGAACATGGCTGCCTCCGCAGGGGACCATCTCCTGGTGTAATGAGGGCAAAAAATATACTCGTTTGTAGGATAAGACCGCATAGCGCTTGTTTCCTTCATTCCGCATCTCTTGTTAGCTAATTATTCTCAATCCCATTACAGAAATGGAAGCTAAGTTTAGCAAATTGTTTGGCCGTTTATGTTGGGTGCACAAAATTCTTAATTAATCAAGTGAAATGCCACGATCCATTGTAAATCACATCGCTAAACTTTCAAACTTAATAAGGAATTTTGTCTTGTCCAAAAGCTACACTCAGACCCCTGCTGATCTGGCAGTCACGCGCGCACGCTGATTCCCTGTGGAGCTGAGTGAGAGGATGTAAAGGAAGCCAATTAAAGAGACTTGCAGCCAGAAGAGACAAGCGGGGGCCATCTTGTCCATCTTTCTGCCTTGAGGCAGAAACCATCGCTACAACACACATTTTGTGCTGGAATCCTGCTGACAAAAATGCTCAGCACATGGAAATGACAAATCATAATCCAGTTATTGCAACACAAGCAGATTGTGCAGTGTTCAAGACTTATTTATTGTGTGGTGAAGATGCTGAGCATGAAGCTCATTGAATTCTCTTAATTCCCCCTTCCTGGAAAATTATTTCATGCAAGAAATGCACTCAAATAATTGTCCAAATGGAGGGGGATGGTGGTGTTCAGGAACTAAAGTGATCTTCATCATCTTATTAAGTGTATTTTTGGTTTCCTTTCACTCTAGGTTTACCTTATGGGTGGGAGGAAGCTTACACAGCAGATGGAATCAAGTACTTCATCAAGTAAGTACAAGCATCCCAACCCAGTAAGCAGTTTTCCTCACATCTGGAGAGAACCTGGAAGTTGCAGAATAATCAGCAAAACCAAGAAACACTCTTGGAGGTTACAAAAATTAGAAACAAGAAATGAAGCCTCACCATTTTCATTTCATGAGATTTAAATGCTAATATCAGATGTCAGTTGGGAGGGGGAAAAAAACTTAAGAATGATTTCAAAGGAAACAAATTATTGGAAGAAGACTGTTATTTGAACTTACATGTTGGCTACCTGATTTCACCTGCTGGCTAAGAGTATTGATCATTATGAAGAGTTAATCTGTAATTTAAAAGGTCACCTATTAGATTTTGCAATGTCTTAACAATAATGCAAGTAAGAATCACCGTGCCTCAATGCTTTAAATGCACACAGACCATTCATTCTGCAAACTTGTTCTGAGCACTTGCTGTTAGCCAAGCAATGGTCCAAGACTTGGAAATATAGGAGTGAAGCACGGTCTCCTGATATCATAGAAAGTGTACAATAGTGAGAAAAGGCAGACAAATAACTGCAGACAAGATCTAAAAGCTCGAGTAGGAGTGCATTCTGTTGCTGCTGGACTGAGTAGTTTTTCACTGGCTGCAGCAGGCTGGCATACTCCCACCATGGTCTGAGTAGCTCACGTTACATCAGACGTGGTAAAGAGGAGAACATACCATGGGAGAGCTTGGCGGACTCCTGAAACCACAAGAAACCCTTGTCTTTTTCTTCTACCAACTTTACATTCCTGTGCCTCTTTGGAGAAAAAGACAGACATGTCCTTGCTGTTCTTTCTCATGTGCAGATTCTTTCCGAAGCAGTATCCAGATTGGGGAATTTTGAATCCTTCTGACCTTTTTACAGGTTTCTACACCTCTCTTAACCTCAATTTTCTGACCATAAAATAAGGGAAATATTACCACCTTGACAGGCTCGTTGAATGCGGGCACCTAGCACACAATGCTGAACATAATATATGACCAGTAAACAGTTTTTTTGTATATAGTATGGAGAACTGTGATGGCAGGAATGCCGGAGATATCAGACCACATTTCAGAAGGTTGAGAATTCAAAAGATTGAAAAGCTTCACCTGAAAAAGTAATTTCATGATGAATTTTTTTTCTTATAGTCTCTAATGATTAATAAAGAAAAGGTACACTTTATAACACAAGAAAGAGAAGGAACTTCTAGAGCAGAAGACCCAGGAATTCCTTGCACAGATTACATTTAACATCATTCTGTGCACTTCTGCAACCCAGTCTTCGGGAAGGAAACTCACTCTCTGATATGCTGGGCCAGTCATGTTCAGTTTCCAGAATATTTCAATCATTGCACTTTAGGAATAGCAGGAAAAAGAAAGACTGCCTTCAGACTTGTACCAGGTCCTAGCTACTGCTCAATGTGAGACATATGCACAAAGTGTATTTTTCTATAAACTGTATCACTTAATCCTCTTCTTGGTGTGGAAAATAGATGTCACTTGTTGATGGTGTTGAAAAGTGGTGGACTGGGTTCTGCTCACACCCATGCCTTCCTTTATCGGGGTTCCCCAAAGAAATGCATGTACATGTCATCAGCAAATAATGACAGTTTAGCTTCTTCCTTTCCTGTCTTTGTTCCTTTTTATTTCTTTTTCTTGCCTAATTGCTGCGGCTAACATTTCCAGCACAGTATTGAACAGGAGTGGTGAGAGTGGACATCCTTGTCTTATTCCTGATCTTAATAGAAAGGTTTCAGTTTTTGACCATTTAGGGTGATGCTTTCTCATCAATAGCTATTATTATTTGAGATTGAGTCCATCTATTCCAATATTCTGCAGGGTTTTGATCATGAATGGGTTTTGGATTTTGTCAACTGCTTTTTCTGCATCTGTTGAGATGACCACATGGTTCTTGTCCTTGTGTACCTTCAGGATATCCTCATAAGTGAAATATATAGGTCACAGATGTGTAAATGTTGTGTAAATATCATATCTTTTCTCTGGTATGAGAAAATAAAGATGTAAATGAGTTTTTGAATGTATATTACATATTGTGAAATAGAAAATATTCAAAGGGAAATGAAGTGAGGGGGAAAAATAATGAGATTATAATTAAAAAGGAAACAAAGCTTATGTATATAGGGGTGGGGATGGTAGGATGGATAAGGGAATGGAAAAAAAATGAGAATTAAGTTGTGACATATTCTGGTACAAATTATCATTGTTCATTGCAATCATGATATGTATATGTAATGTACCACTAAATATTTTAATTTAAAAAAAGAAAGGCATGATCAAAGGAAGGAAGCTAGCATTCATTATTTTTAATTGATTTTTGGTGCATCTTACATATACATTGCGATCACATTGGACATTGTTTGTACCAGTACATGACACACCTTGATTCTCATATTTTCTCCTTCCTCCTTCCCTCTCTACAACTCCGTATCCCCTATATACATAAGCTTTGTAGCATTCATTATTAACTGGGGCTCTGCATTCACTGGCCTTTGAAAAATTGTCAATACATAACTCTGAACTCTGTACAGAACTCTACCTAAGCTTAGCTGTCTGTCAGTACATCCCAAACCAGAGCTGAATGTCAGAGCCATAAGAAGAAAGGATACTGAGGTGGTTAGGGTGGAAGCCCACTTGGTTGGCTTTGGAATCTACCCAGAGGACTGGTGGAGCACACTTCTGATTTTATTGGGGTCATTGTGAAGCCAAGCCCTAGGCCTGTAGTCCCTCACTCCTTCCCCAACAGCTCTATTCACCTGCTGTCCTTCCCTGTCATCATGAACTAAGCCACTTTGGTCCACCACACCCTTCCATCATGATTTCTGCCTTGGAGTCAGCTGACTACAGACTAAGGTCTCTTAAAACATGAGCCAAATTCTACCTTCCTTCCATCAAGTCTTGGGTATTGTATCCAGCAGTGGAAAAGTTGGCTGACATAGGCACCACTGGCACACGTGACCTCAACACAATTTGTCTCATGTCCCAGCTGACCCATCTAGCCTAAAACAGCACTCTAGGGCTGAGCTCCTATTACAACAGGGAGATGGAACCCAAGGAGAATAGAGAAATAAAAAGGACTCAGCAAACTTGCAAGCTGTGTGGATAGTTATAAATCCATCAGTTCTCTCCCTTGTCTTACTCTTGATACATGAAGAAAGCAGGAAAAGGCATGAGAAGATTAATTTTCCAAGATGCAGTGGTGAGTATCATTGTTCCACCAGCACAGCTGAGGAAACTGTTGGTTAAGGTCAAATATAAAAATCACAGAGCCAGAACACAGATTCCAGGTTGATGGCTCTAAAGCCACCACCCTACACACATACTCAAGCCCCTTCTTTTAAGGTTGTCAGCTGACATGTGACAAGAAAGACATTGTAAATAGATCTTGGTTTAGGAAGAGCTCTGTACTTTATCTGTTTTAAAATAGCACAATAAAAACTTCATTCTAAGAATACATGATCATCTCCTGGAAGTTAGAAAGGTCAAAGGATCAAAATAAGTGGATCTAACAATACACCAGTGCCTCCTTCACCACATCTCCTGGAGGAATGAGATACCTACAGTAAGTTAGGTTGTGGTGAGGACTCTACCATCTCCAAGCACCAAGACTGGTTTTACTGAACTTGCAGAAAGTCTTACTTGATATGTATTGCATTCTCCCCTGCCTCCTTGTATAGATGCTACTGGGCAAAATAACTATAAACAGCCATTATTATACCTAACACAGTGAGTTCTGCCAGCGACAGTAAGCTGTAAACACCAGAACAGAGGGCATAGCATTCATCTCTCTCCATTCTCAAGTACTTGTCACCGCTCTCTTCCCCACGAGTTGCATATTTGAAGAGGTCCATAAGTCATCAGGCTAATGTGAGATGCTTGTAGCTAGACCTTGATGCTGGATCTGCAGAGGCTCTTGTTCAAGTCAAGAGCCTAAGTTCAGTGCAGGTGGATTTAATTCCAGGAAGACCGCATGGTAGAAGAGAAAGAACACACAAGGGCTTCGCCTTTGGAGAAACTTGAATTCAAAAGCTGATGTCTCCTAGAATAGTTAAACCACCTCAGGCTTATTTTGATGTACAAAATGGAAAGTATATTTGGACTTCTTAGAATTACCGTCCAGAGTAAATGAGCTGATGTATATGCATGACGTTTGCACAGCTCCTGGCTTGAAGTAGACAGTTGTAGCGAAGTTGGCCCCTTGACTCCTCCCTCAGCACTTTGGTGGGAGGCTCTTGATGAGTTTTAGCTATATTAATTAGGTGATATTGCCAGACAAAGCCTGTATAAACAAATACCTATTGATGTCTCATTTAGAAATATTTAGAGTGTATTTTGTTTTCATCTTTATCCTTCTATGGCCCCAACCAAAAATTCGACCCGGAATATCCTTGAGGAGGAAGTGGTTCATTTATACTTTGGAGGCAAGAAATAACAAGTAATACAAGTACTATTGCTTTCTCACCCCTTCTTAAAAAAAAAATAATGGCTAAAGTCACCTTCCCAGAACCCCGAAGGAGATGATGGTCTGTGTGCCTATGATCTCTTCCCAGAAATTGGCATATGTCAGTCTTCCCAGAAACTGAAATGTAATGTCTGATGGAAATCAAGCCTCAGGCAGAGAGATTACTGTCAGCACTATCTCAAGAATGGCCAGGTGTATGTATGTCCTCATGGAGAATTCCTATACATACACACATCCGCTGTGCTTCTATTAATACTTTGTCATCTACTTAAGTTCTGACTCCAGAGAAAAGAGCATTTTACCTGGTGTAAACAAATCTAAACAGTGTTGGTCTTGCCAGAGCCACACTTTCAAAGAATTAATGAACATATGTGTTTCTGTGCATTATGTACATGAAGACCTGAACAGACGTGTGTAGGCAAACTCACCTGCCAGAAAGTATGTATGTAAACCTATAAATACATATGTTTGTATAAAATATATTAGTGCATTCGAGGAATTTTTTTTCTTGTTTTCTCCTTTGAGAGAAAGTTTCAGCTTTCTTAAGCTTTATAACATAATGTCCATCATCTTGAGCATGCTATAATGAAATTATCTGAGTAATGTACTTTTTTTTCCACCTAACTTCATATCTTCTCCTCAAAGTTGTATAGCATCACAAATTAGCAATAATCTTTTGGTATAATTCCAGTGTAAGGTTCCTATCCTTTATATATTTTATAACAAAATTACTGTGATTTGTATTTGTTAATGAAACTGAATTTATTACAAACTAAACATACCTGCTAGTTACTTTCATTATTTATTTCTACTCAAAGATTCAGATTCACTGTATTCAGTGATCAGACTTGTATCTTCCATTTTTACATAAAGATTTTTTTCCCAGATTTTTCACTTTCAAACAATAAACATTTCTCCTCTCACGCAGTTTCAGTTCCAGCATCAGCAGTAACCAGCTTCTCTGGATAGCTCTTGCACACTGCCTCCTTCTCTCTCTCTGGGTTCCTTGGAGTTGGCAAGCTGTTTGTTAACCAGGGCTGGGAACTGCAGAGGAGCTTAGTGGGCTGGTGAGAGCCTCGTGGTAAGCTCACCTATGAGGCTACTGGCAGAGGTCTCAGTCACTCGCTGTGTCACAGCCACATAGGGCCATAGCGCTGCTTATCTCATGGCAGCTGGTGTTTTCCAGAGTGAGAGATGAGAGCCATACAGACAAAGTCCTCAGCATCCTACAACTAACCCCAGGTATGGACCAGCACTTATGCTCTGAGCTTGCAGACTGATACAGTGTGGGAGGAGCCTGCATAAAGTGTGGATTCCAGGGGGTGGGGATCATTGGGCCTTCCTCAGAGGATGGCTGAGGATTATTTCACAATGCAGTGTATGTTATAATATTATTTGTGCACAGCTACATATACATAATCCCAAAATTCTCTACTTCAGATACTTGCTCTCAATATTTGACTATAGTGTTAGTAACGTTTCCAGTAGATGCAATTGTTTGTCTTAAAAACTTACTTAATTTTGATTTATAATTCTCCATGCATCCATTTGGATTTATGCTTTTATATTGGATTCTAACATCTGTTATATTGTACGTCATTTTATTAGATGATATCATTCCACTAAAAAATGTTAAAGATTACAAATGCATATCAGTAGACCCTTGTAAATCCATGTGGTTTTTGAGTAAAACAAAAACTTTCACTTCGTGTCGGGATGGCAAACTGATTTCATTTCACGCCATATCTCTCAGTTGGTAATAGCTATCTCACATATTTTTGTCTTAAGAAGAATTCTGAGGTCATATTCAACCTCCTCCATGACCTAGTCCTTGATCAATTATAATTGTCTGCTCTGGGTCCAGTGGGAGAAACAATGTGCCTTGCATTTGCAGGGTTGGTCTTTCTGAGCATCTTGCTAACATAGGAACTCTGCCAGGACGAGCAGCACAAATACAGCGATGAGGCTGGAATAACAAAATAAATAATGACAACCACCACCCTCCACAATTTCCTAGATATTGAACATTTGCAAGATTGGCTTTATGAATTGTAATGCATAACTATTTCCAATGGAAATAGTTTTTCTTTCTTTCCAGCCAGAGTTCATGAATGACCATGTCTACACTTGAGGACTTTGACTAGAATGGCCTACTACATTGTTCCCAGGTGGGAAAAACTGTGGATGACAACCTACCTTTGGATAAAATTCATTTTTGTTGTTCTACTGCACTAATTTAAGGTTTTGGTTACTTTATGTCATCTCTCTTATAAAAATAGAAAATATGAAAATTTGAGGTTATGATGTGTTTAGGCCTTCAAGTACATCCTAGCTTAATTCATTCTAATGCAGAGAGAGAGTAAGGAACATTAAGAAGGAAAGGTAGATGAATAGGGATAATTTCTGGATTGGAAATAAAAAAGGACTACTTTTAGCTTTTCCCAAATCCTTGGCAGATTATTTCTCTAGCGAGTATTGTCAGGAGCCCGACCCCTAGAAGATCTCATGAACTTAGCCACTTTGATTCATGTCCAGGGAGTTAGGATGTTTCCATCAACAGATGAATGTGGTCTAAAACATATCTGATGAGATGCTGGGAGAGTTTCTGTGCACCTGACTTCAGACTAGATGAAAAGAATACGTGTAGGTGCCTCATTCACTCTACCTGTTTGAGAATCTGAGAAAAAAATGAGCTTTTTCTTTTCATCTAACAAGGGGCCTCATGCAGTGGTCGAGAAGAGCTCTACCACTATCTCTACCTCTACTTTCAGCATTTAATTCTTAGGGAGACTGTGGAGAAATCAGTAGAAGACTTTAAGGAAGAAATATGGGTCTTTTTCATAGTTTATCCCCAAATTTGGCTTAGTTACAAATAAGCTGCTATATATTGAAATCACTAGTCTGATCTCAAAGCTATGGCTACCCATGTGATACCTGGTTTAGAGTATCCATTATTGAGCACAGGGCATGATATGTATGAGGACTGAATGTTTATCTAGTGAATAAATCCTGCTGGCAGTTTGGGGAAGCAATGGCTGGCATGGGGGGAGGGCGTTCATATGTAACAGATCTGGGTTCTAATGTTTATGCCATTACTTTTAATATGTCCTTGGTACTGATAAGTTAATATTGGATAATAATTTCTACCTCTGCAAATTGTTTTGAATATTGAATGAAATAGGACATAAAGCTCCTGGCAAAATACCCGGCACCTGATGAGTACTTAACAGATGTTAGTCCCCTCCGCCTTCCCTTACTTTATTGCTATTTGTAATGAAGGAATTTTAAATGATAATATTTGCACAGCTGCAGATACAAACCTGTATCCAAGACCTACACTTCTGCCACTGCCTGGCCAGTCCAAAGCCCTATGATAGGACCAGAAAAAGTTGCAAGGATCATAAGCCTGAGACAGCTTGCCCAGAATTTTCTATAAATACCTACAAAGAGGTGTAGAAATATGAAGCACTGTAGGAGAAATTGTCATTTAAGTGAAAGGCCAGCCAGCTGGCTCGGGCTATTCAGAGTGACAGAGCCACTGAAATGAATAAAACATCCGGATCTAGACGTCCAGCATCAAGCTCTTCCTCCCCCAGTTGAGCAGTGACAGGTGTCACTGAGATGTGAAGCATCCTCTGCAGCATTTTGTCGGAATATTATGAGTAAATCTTCTGAGACTACACGAAGTGCTTTGGAAACTTAGCACCTTTCCGAGGTTCTACTCCTTTTAGCCAGATAGTATCCTGTCTGCCTCCAGATGCGTAATTTAGGTTAATTAAGAAATACTAATTTTTTATCAAACATTTTCCCCTCCACCTTTGGTTGCTTGATTGACCTAAGTGGCTTAAAAACACAAATTTATTTCCTCACAGTCCAGAGCCCAGAGGTCCCAAATCAAGGTGCTAACAAAATTGGTATCTGGTGAGACTCTCCTGGACAGAGTTCCATCTGTAACACTTCCTTTTTCTTTATCTCACTTTCAGTCAGATCTCTGGTACTTTATTTTCCATCCAAAAGATGATCTGTATTAATAAGGTTATAGATAATCTTCCTTGTTACACATTTACTCAGCTTTAAGCAAATTGACCAAAAAAAAAAATACACACCGAAATCTGTCCAGAGCAGTGTGCCTTTTCCTGTAGACTCTATTTTTTGTGGAACAAGCAGTTGAGGAAAAGAGGTCTGTGGTGGGCAGGATGATGGCTCCCCTAGTACGGTCCAGGCCTAGTCCTCAACCTGTGAAGATGTTAGGTTGTGTGGTAAACGACAATTAATATTGCAAATGGAACTAAGGTTGTTAATCCCCTGCCCTAGAAATAGGGAGAGTAGCCTAGATTATCCAGGTGGGCTCCATCTAACGACATGAGCCCTGAACAGTGGAAGAGGGAGGAAAAAGAGCAGGAGAAGGAGATGTGACCACGGATGCAGGAGCCCAAGAGAAGCCACGTTGCTGCCTTGGAAGATGGAGCCATGGGACGCAGAGTGCGGGTGGCCTTTAGAGGCCGCCAAGCAAGGGAAGGGCCTCCCCCAGAACCTTCCAAAAGGAACACGGCCTTGCTGGAGCCCACTAAGAGCCAAGTCAGACTTCTGAACTACACGTCTATAAGCAAGTGTATCAGCCACTCTGAGGCACTGAATTTGTGATAATCAGTTCAACAGTAGAAAACTAATGCAGGGAGTTAGAGGTACAAGAGAGAAGATAGTGGTTACAGCATTCCTGGAATGTGTCAGGTGCGGAACTTACACGCGTTACTCTTCAAAAACCACCCAGGCATGTGTTATGTGTGGTATAGTGAGAAAACCGAGACCCGGAGTAGAAGTAGCTTCTCCAGATTCCCACAGGCCACCGCAGCAGTAGGTAGACAAACCAGCCTTGCAAAGCAGGTCTGCATAATGTACATGAAAGGACAGTGAAGCAGGTCTGTGTCTAGGTAAGTGTGACAGTGTGTGACTTGGGGAAGGCACATTAACTCTGTAAGCTTCTCCTGATGCTTCCATGGCAGAAAACACAGGGACAGATAACATTTATGAGCTTTGTATGAGAAAGAGCCTGGCAAGTCTGTATCAGAGAGCATCAGAAAGTCCGCAGCACTTTTCAGATGTGAAAGTCCTACCCAGCTGACACTTAGCTGAACATCTGAACCTAACAAACAACGTCAGTGCCGAGGAGCTGAGTGATCTTCTCGGATAACAGTGGCATTTTGTGGCTTCCGTATCAGTACGGGCCAGGTAGCTCTGTGAAAATCTTCTTCCTCCCCTTGGGCCCGTGGTGCTTAGAAATAGGCAGTTGGCTCCGTGTTAGTCATTTCGGAAGCTGCTCGTTCAAGTGTGGAAAAATCTTGGTGGACTTGCCAGCGATGAGTAGGGGGAGCGTTCGGCCACATCATTTACCACCGTATTGTTTTTCTTCCAGATGAAATTTTAGGACTTTATATTCTAATGGTTTAAGCGAAATGTGTAAGTTAACTGTTGCATTTATTATTATATTTTAAAACATTGTATGTAATATCAGCTTCCCAGAAAATAAACTCCCGTCAGAATTATTTAAATTCTCATATTACTTCACTTACTACCCACCACACCATGCAAGAGACCTCTGCAAGATACTTGGATTCAACAGAATTGTTAAACAGGACCAGTCATGCTAATTATTGGGTGCCTCAGGGGCTATTTAAATAAGCTGTCCTTTGTCTCTGAAAATTTTTGATCTCTGTAAATGTATTTCTGCATAGTATAGACCATTATCACACGTAAAGATGGTTTTATCTGACCCTCCAAGATTCACAAGCTGGTCTACCACTGTGGATTGTGTTCACCCACTGGTATAACTACAGTAATACCTCGGGGGGATGCACAGTGGATCCGTGCATCAGCTGACTCCACCCTCTGTGGGCAGGCCCGGGTGTTAAAGATGCGAGGGACATTCCCCTGACCTGAAGAAGTTCACAGTCTCATGGACAAAGATAGACATGTTTAGAATTCAGTGCTGCAGGATATAAAAAGTCTGACTACTGAGGAAGCACAAAGCCTCTGTCTGACTCAGGCTGCACACAAGTACTTTTTATCTGCAGTTGCTCAGACACTTTTTTTTTTTTTTATGAATTTCATGGCAAGTACTTTGAAGAAGATACAGAGTTTAAGATGTCCGACCTGTGACCACTGAGTTGATCCTTGCTTTAAGATCATCTCATAAAACTGGAAAACCCCTTTTAGATGGTCACTCGGTCCCTCCTGCAGCCTCTTTACGTATTGTTATAGAAACTGACCCAGATAACATACCCTCCAGGAGATGGAATGATGAAATTCCTCCAAGTCAGGTTTGGATCTGGATCAGCTCCAACGTATATTCGTATTATGACCCAGGATAAAGTCATTTCATCTTTTTCTACATCATATTCCTCAGAAGGAACAGTGGACTCCATTTAGTCAGAGTCCAAAGGTAGGACCATTAGAAACTGTTATAAAGAATCCACGTGTCCAAACACAGGCTCTTCGATGTGAGAAAAAGCAAAGTTAACTTTGGTGAACAGGGTCTTGAATCAGGGACTAAGACGAGGAGAGTCTAACAGCTAGTGGGGGAGGTGAGGGAGACAGAGTCAGAAATAGCCCCTGCAGAGAGAGAAGACTATACTTCCATAGATGCTGGAGAAGGAGCTATAATTATGAAGACTTCTTAGGACTTGCGTGCCCAAGGTCGGTCTTCTCGGGTAGGTAAACAGTGACTGGTCTTTTCAGTGCCAGGGGAGCTGTAAACACATTTTGAGCCCATTTGCTCTATTTACTGGAAAGCTGCTGTTGTTTGCTGAGAGCAGCTGGTTAGGTTTTTCCTGTTGACCAAGGGCAGACCTGACAGAAACACTTGATACCTAATGTACACGGGAGAGGGATAGAAGTTGGAGGCACATTTTTTTTATTCCATAATTTTTCTTTCTGTAATTAGTCTCACATTTAGTCTCAGATGACTTCAGCTCTTCTATGTGATTGCTCCAATAATACTGATGAATGTCTCAAGACCTTAGAGATGGTCTCATAAGGAAATTCTCAAAATCCTCTTCAGCTTTGTGCTTTTAGATTCTTCTCTAAAATAACATGTATATGCTTATATTTTTATATTTTCAGTTAGTCTGGGTAAATTAGGTAGGAATTATATTAAATTAATGCAAGATTAGTTGAAATTAAATGTTTGAACTTTAGGTTTTTTGTGTTTCAGATTTGGTAATTGAGAAAAATGTTTATTGGATGCTCATTGAGCTTATTTTATCAGATAAATTCAGTGAAAGGCAGTGTGAATTGCATGATAATTCTATTTTGAAAAAGCATTAAAAATTAAAGTAGTTTCTATATTCTGTGCATTTCTGCACACAAATGAGAATTTAATGTAGAAACTTTGGCGATGATCTTGCAAACTGATTTCTAATTAAATTTCGTATTCATTAGTTTTTGCTCTGAGTCTTTTGATTACTAACACATGGTAGCTTGAGAAGATATATTTACCTCCGTTCTGTATTCTAGAAATGTAAAAGTTGTGCATTTATTCATGGCTTCCTCTTGAAATGCTCTCCTTGCCCAGCAGTTATTCAGTCAATAGCACAAGTCAGTGCAGAGATTCCTGGATGATGGCTGGTCTTGTAAGATCCGATTTTCAGAGCCAGGCTCCTTCACCGTCATGGCTGAGCCATTCCCTAGGACCTTAGAGTCTTCTGCATGCAGTCAGTGGAGTGAGAATGGAGAAGGGACTCCAGCCTCTTAAAGAATCCTGACCAACCACAGATGACCAGTTCTGTCCCCACCTCTTGGCAGATGAAGGTGCAGGGAGAGTTGAGAAGTGTAGTCTTTGCCTGGACAGCTACTCCTGGAAATAACTGCAGTGTGAGACAGAGAACATTAGCTTTTGCTAGATCTATCAAAGGGGCCTTAATGAAGGACAAATACACCCACTATACAATTCTATATAATTGCTCATTAGTACCTAATAATCCAAGGCATAGACAACTGGATGATTTTTTTTCCTTTACTCTGTATTTTTTGTCTTATCATGATCAAAAACAAGATCAATTTTCAAGAATTACCTAAGGGTTGCCAGGTGTGATCCCAGCACTCAGGACATAGAGGCAAGAGGATTGCTGTGAGTTCAAGGCTGGCCTTTGCTACATAGAGAGTTCAGGGCCAGCCTGAACTACAAAGCGAGATCCTGTCTTAAAAAGAAAAAGAAATATCTAAGGCTACCCTCTGTGTTTATAGGGGTATTTCTTTTTTTGAAAAATTAATTATATCAGCTCTGGATCTGGTATGTTTTAGCTCCATAAAATAATTGACAGTAGTCTAGGTCTGTGTATGTTATCTGAAAAAAATAATATATTCTACATTTTGATAAGAACTTGCTTTTCACTGTTCATCTTTTCAAGTCTTGTGGTAGCAATTTTTCCAATAATATGTATAATACATTTTACTTAAATTCTTATAATTTGATATGAGACTTAATAAAATCTTAAGATGTAAAAGCTATTTACTATGTTTTTATAGAAAAGACCATAAATATGTAATAAAAATAAAATTAGTCCTTTACACTGTAAAGATTTAAATGAGATCTTGATAATATTTAATCAAAATTTTATTGGATTTCCAAAGGGTTTATTCCAAAGTACTAAAAATGTTCTGTGATATTGCCAAAGTTCATACTTGTTTTGACTTAGGGCCTGTGTCAGTGTTAAGAAAGGGCCTCTAATTTTCCCTTATGTATTTTTGAACTAGATACCTGCCATTACCGATCTGCAAATGCTCTTATATAACCAGTGCTATAGGAAGAGTATGTGATGCCTGTACATCATAGGTTGATGACTTTTTAAATAATTTTATTGGCATGATTCACCTTGTGTGATTTTTTTTTACACAATTTGCACAATTTCCACAATGGGGGTTATTTTAATCTATAAGTCTTTTATTTTATTTCTTTTTAAAAAAACAACCGTGAAGCCATCCAGTAATTCAAAGTCACTGACTGGTGCCTAAAACAAACGTATCAGCATATATTTATTTATCTTTGTTTCCTATTTATATTAATCTTGAATTCATAAAATTATACCCCCCAGAAAAAAACTGACATTGAAAGTTAGTAACTTTGACGTATTATGTGGCTTTATCTTAAACATAAAAGATAGTCCATGCAATTCTCATTAAACTCAATGACATAGAAATAGAATCTACAAGGAAAGATTAACAAAAGAACCTCTTCCATCACTTTAGACTGTTATAAGAATGAATTTCTGCAAAATTAGTGCAGTTTTTGTCTTTAAACCACTTTTTGCTTAACAGGCTGCCCTAAATTTTTATTTTGAAAGAAAGCGTTTTGCTCCTCTAGCTAGGAGGTAAGAAACATAAGGAGAGTAATTATAATGGGATTTTAAAAATTCACTTCCATTTCTTTGCCAATAAAATAAAGTATGTTCTCCTTAGTTTTTTCACAAGCTCTAAAATATGGCTTTCAATTTACTAATATTACTCCGCAAAGCATACAATTGGTCATCTCCCCAGATCAAGTAATACTGTTTTCCCACAACAGACCTGGCAGCCCTTCGGAAGCACACAATATTATGCTTTCCTGATTTTCAGATACATCAGAACTGCTGTCCCTTGCTCTCCAAATCAGGTCAGATGCCCTGTCACAGCAGGAACATTTGCCAGAAGTGCTGCATGTCTGAGTGGATGATGTTCTTGTGTCGGAGTCAGCTTCACTTATTTCCCAGACCTCTAAATGTTTCATTCTACACAGCCCTTTAGAAACCACGGAATCTTCATGAATTAGACAGAGTCAACAGGACTGACTTATCCTGCCTTCTCAGTGGGTTTACAGAGCACACAAATCAGAGAGGACATAAAACACTAGAAGTTTCCTCAAACCAGTAAAGCTAGGATTAGCCCTTCGTGCTGATGGTGTCAAAGCTGTAGCCACAGTTCTCACTGAGTCACAAAATGGAATGGAATACTCACAGTGGGCTCCATTCCAACGTCACACACAGAATGCCTGCTTTCTCTTGAAATCATCAGAAAGCCTCACTTGTCCATACAGCTAGCTATGATTATTTGTCGAACAGTGAGGGCTCGCCAGACACTCTCCTTGTGCTATCTGATGTTCGGTATCACTTCTTCACTGGGGCTGCATGTTTTCACCAAAGACCCAAGTATGAACTGTGCTCTTAAGCCAGAGAAAATATCACTGATGCTTCTGCTTCATTTTCCTAGTGTGTGGCTGCTGGAAATGCATGTGTGATGCCCAGGGCTCTCTGTGTTTAAAGGACTACAGAAAAATATATAGTAACTACAAGATTAATTGCATCTATTGAAATTTCAGTTTGTGTTTGGAGTTAGATCAGATGTCGGTTTGTTGATTAAAAATTGATTGATGAAACTAACTGGCAAGGATGACTTTCTGGTTGTTCTTTGCTGGTTGTTTAGATTCTATAATTAATTTTTTTCTGCACGTTTTACCTTTCATTGTTTTGAATTATCGATTGAATGCACCCAAATAGGGGCTGTGATCATGTTTATGTGGACTATTTGCTCAGCGTCCAAAGGCAAAGCATGTCCCTGATCACTGTTCCTGTTTTCTTCCTTCTCCTCTTTCCCAATGAGGGAACATAATAGGGCAGAGGGGATTTAAAACAATCGAAATTACAGTCTGTTCTTTGGAGCGACATATTGCAAGTGTGTGATGGACATTAAAGATAAGGGCACTGAGATTTTCAAATAAGCCAAGCGGTCTCACCGAGCTCCTTCCTCTCCATCGTGTACTGTGCACGGGACGATGTGTCCTCATTTCACCTTGCAGAGACCTTGCATCCCTCTTCTGCTACTCTCCATATTTCTTTAAAACCACTTGCCATGCAGGCAGCTTCCCAGCTTCATAAAGGCCTTGAAATGAAATTATAACCTGTGTTGACTCAAATGAGTGAGTAAGTTTAACCTTCATCATAAAAAAAATTCCTTTAAAGCATCTGAAAAAGAGAATGGAAATCTGGATAATGGTCAAGAGAATAATGATCCCTTGTACCACTTCACCACACTCTGAGGTTATGAAACTATGAAGATGTCTGGGCCTCGTCATCTGCACCTTGCTTCTTCCCCTGCAGTGAAACCGAGTGTCGGTAGTCTTCTCTGTAAAAGATGCATTTTTCTTACTTAAACAGAGGAGCTAAATGATTTGTTTAGAGGGATCTAAACAAGTTTTAGAGTTTAGAATTGAAAAACCAAATCAATGACAATGAAATAGTCCATTTTTACTAATTTTGACATTTTTCAGCTACTGTCCTCAATAGCCAGTAAAGTGGGTACATCTTTTTAAAAAAATATTTTAATTCTGAGGATTAAACTCAGAGCCTTCTCACTGAGCTACATCCCCGTGCCTTGCTTTTATTCTTGATTTTGGTACAGGGTCTTACTAAATCACTGAATTGTCTAGGCTGAGCTCAAACTTGTTATTTTCCTACTTCAGCCTCCTAGAATGCTAGGATTACAGGTATATACCATCATACCTGACTTAACAGAGTACATTTTTCTGGTAACTTTCAAATTATGTTATGTGGAACAGTAGCCCCGTGTGTAATACTGCATTCTCTTGGAGACTCATTGAGCACGTTAACATACTAAATGTTCTGGGAAATGCTATGATATACAAAAACCCTATGTGACTGTATTTAACCTTAGTGAATCAGAAGTTTATTTGACTGTAGACTTGTATTCTTCACAAAGCATTTATTTAAAATTTGTGGACCCTACTTTGGAAAACATTGCTCTGTCATGTAGAAGGTGCTTTCAGACCCACGACCTTGTTTAATCTTCTTTAGTGCTGGCCTTTCATGTACACTTGATTTAAGACATAATACTACATCTGAGTTTGAATTTCATAGCACACTGGATGGAGAAATTAATCTAGGACTAGAGGAGCAGTGGGGTAAACGGGGCGGGAAAGAATTTGCAAGGAGAAGAAACAAGTCTCCCTCCTGCAGAAGCTGTTGTTCCAGGTCCAGGAATGGTGCAGAAGGTGGTAGACACAGGAGACTCATCCAGGTAGAGTCTGGGAGTAAGAAAAGGTCTGAGAAACATCCACCGGCACAAGCTCAGCTTTGTTCTTTGTGATGTTGCTTTAGGACCTCCTGACCGTTCACAGCATCTTTTGTACCTCCTTCCCTGTCTCTGTGTTCTTCACATGCTCTTCAGCAGGCTAGTCATTTGTTCTGAGAACATGTCAAACATCATAAATTTAGAGACAAGACACCTAGTTCCTGGCCTGGAGGACCTTCGGGTATAGTAAAAAGTCCTTACAATAAGCAGGCATACATAATGCACTATAATGAATGACAAGATGTTCGGCACAGAATGGAAGGCTCTTCAGAGAGATCTAGTTCTTTAGAATTAGAATGAGTTAGCTCCTCAGGAAGGAGGACGGTGGCAGAGAAACAAGTTTGTTGGAGCAAACTTTAAAAAACAAGATGTTTCATACTATAGAGTATGTATCCGACCCTGAAGTCATGGCGGAACTGGACCCTTAGCAGATATGTAACAGCATGTTATTTGTCATTTAGGAGAACCTCTAGACTAGAATTCTTCATTAATAAGAAAAGAGCTAGAACAGAGGTAGAGAGACAAAATACTCCAATGACTCAGGCATAGCCTCGGTAAAGGAGAAAAAGGAACAAATTTGAGAAATGTTGCTCCTTGACAGTCATAGGACTGGATGACTGATAATACTGGGTAAAGAAATAGGAGGAATTACCAAATAAGAAAGAAGGGGATTAACTTCTTTGAACCTTAAAATTTATCTAAGACTTAGTAATACTACTAGATCCTGTTCTGACCACGGGAGGGTGGAACGAATGTCATCAGGATTGTCACTGGCATGGAGGAGTGGAAGGCCGTCCGTCAGGTTCTGATTTGGATTCTTTGTTCTTCTCAAGTCACGTCACACAGACTACGTCCTGGACGCACCCTGTGATGAGTGTCCTGAACCTGTCCTGCGTGGAGGAGAATGAAGACAACTGCCCTGGAGAACTTTCTGACCGGAAGAGCTGATGGTTTTCTGTCGGAAGCCAAGACACCAACATCCGACCGTGAGACACATCTTAAGTAGGAGGGAAGCATACGCTGCTTGTCAGAGAGTGAAACAGAGACTGGATTTAGGGTGTTTTGTATAATTTTTATATTACTGTATACAATTAAAAGACTAGTTGCCTCTGCAGTAGTCCTTTAAAGAACAATTTAGTCCTATTTTTTGAAATCACCTAGATTTTATAACATATGTGCTTTTTCATACATAGAGATTTGTAATTTTATAGCTAGTGGATTATGTTATGTCAGATATGATGGCTTTATAATTTAGATTTATATTGAAACATAGGAACGTAGTAAAATACTTCATTTATTTGAAAATTCACTACATATATATATATACACACATACATATATATATATATATATATATATATATATATATATATATCTTAGGAAACGGATCTTAGCAAGCTTTTTAGGGTTTAAGGATTACATTTAGACATCTATCTCATGGGTTACTGAATGCAATTTACATCTTTATGAGATTTTCTAATTTATAGAATGTTTTTCAGACCTTATTTAAAGCACATTACATGATTATTAGGCTCATCTGGTCGATGCTGTTATTGTTTTTCAGTAAGGGAAGTAGGAATTCCAAGAAGCATCCTGTGTCAGAGATGAGACTCACACCTGTCTTCTCACTCCCTGCCCAGTGCCTTCCCTGCACCCCGCTGTCCTCCTAGAGGAACCCCACAGCCCAATGCACAAAACACCACAGTTCTGTTGACGCAGCTGGCTCCACAGCTGTGCATTCCACAGAGATCCAGAAGGCCTCTTTGCAGTTCAGCAGAGCCCCTGCATAACTCTGCTACACTGCTCTTGTAACCTTGTCCCCTTCTCTGCCCCAACACTTGCCTGGTAGGGCATTGCTTTGTGATATTGTTCCAATAGTTTTCTTATAGCAGTTTGCATTTCTTTAAAGGGAATGATGCCCTAACCAGAGGGAGATGTCTTTAAAACTATGACTCTTCAGCTTGGATCCCAGGTCAGGTGCCCCCAGGCACTGTTGTACAGACCCAGAACTCCTAAGAACATAGTACATGAACCGTCATTATTAACCACTGTGGAGAAGAGTAAGTAAGCCAAACACCTGTAGATATCATTTTCACCCATATCCACCTGGGTACACTCAGGATTTATGATTTCTACCCTGAAGAATGCTATAAAATCAGATCACAAGCACCGAGGAAAGCTGCAGATCAGCTAGAGAAGACCTGCTCTCCTCCTGACACCTGTTTGGACATTAGGAGACCAGCGTTTGGTGGGCTGACACTTAGGTAGCCAGGCTTTCTTTAACAAAATGAGCCCTGTGATGAGGCCATCACAACCTCTTCTCCACTGAGCCACTGGTTCCCATGCCAGATACAAGAGGAGAACACCGTCAGCCCCTCTCCCTCGCTCTCCTGCACACCCTGGGCCGAGCTGTCCTGACTCACGCATTCCTGCAGAAAATCTCCTGGGCACTCACAGGACGGATGGCGTGGATGCACCAGCCATTCTGGCAAAGTAGGGCAACCATGGACCATATCCAGCTCCACTGAATTGGTTTGATGTAAACATACAGACCTCTTGTGTAGCTAAAATTAAACAGCTACTTTGTACATTCTCAGACATCTATTTTCTTCACGGAGATCAAGTTGTATGTGAAGCAGTAGGTAAATAAATAGTACATCCAACTTCCCAGAGGTTGCCCTCAAAGCTTTTGTGAGTATTTTTACTCAGAGGAAAGCAGCTCACCTGTGACTTCGTAGTAATGGTCTGTGCAGCCAACAGTTTATCGATAAAATCTTAGCTGGTCTAAAGTGTCCTCTGTAACTGACAGTGCTGCAGTTCTCATTATATATGTATCAAGTCCATTTCCTTAAATATCCCTGTACTCTAGTGTTGATGTATCTGTAAAGTAAATAAAATATTGATACAAATTAATCACTAGATTGAAGGATGGTCAAAGTGTAGTCAAGTTAAAGTCATTTTAATTTTGGTGGGTAGTCATAAATCCTCTTTCATAAATGTAGACCACTTTACACTACCAATAGTATACGAGAGAGGTTTTTCTACTGGCCTTTTTCTTTATGATGCAAATTTTTTAATGAAATATTAATGATGGTTTTTTTTGTCCTTAAAAGAGTAACCATTCCAGGGCCAGCAATTTAGCTCATTGTTTCCGGCGCCTGCCTTGCAAGTACAAGGGCCTGGGTTCCATCCTGGTAACCACATACAATACTGGGTGTGGAGACTCACTCTCACCAGCAATCAGTACCACATACCGCACAGTGCCAGGGGTGGTGCCTCACATCTATAATCCCAGCACTCAGGAACAGATGCAGGAGGATTGCTGTGATGTGAGTTTGAGGCTGAGCTTAGGGCCAGCCAGAACTACATAGTGAGACCCTGTCTTAAAAAAAAAAAAATGACTAACCTTTCCATCACTGTCTGAACACTTGAACGTTTGCATTATAAGGTTTTAGATTTTCTTTAGCAACAGAGACTGACTCACTGAGAGTAGAATGTTCTAGAAGGGATCTCCTAGCCATGTATCAAAGCAGTCATTGTGCTCATCTTCTGCTTCACCTGTAATGCCAGTGGGAACTAACTCGAAAATGAGCTAACTTGGATGAGAGCCCTCAGCAAAATACAGAGTGCAGTAAAAATTCAGGACCTCAGTTTCCCACCTGTATAAAGAAGATGTACCTACTCATCCTGAACCAATTCCCCTGAACAAACAGTTCCTGAGTGCCTCCTCAATGCGGGACAGAATGGGAATACTCCTATTACCACACCAAACTGAATGATTCCCAACCCAAGGAGCTGATAAATTAATTTTTTCCCTTTCTTTCTCCTTTGTTGTAAAGGCTTTTATTTTTCCTTAAAGAGGGGATTCTTTTTTCAGGAGCCTCTTAGATTTGAATAATCCAAAATAATGTTGATACCCCTTGACTAGGGGAAAAAAATAGGAACATGAAGAGCCTCTCCAATAATAAATGTGGAGCAGCTGTCAAAATATGGAGTCAAACGACACTCGTAAAGCATTTGCACAATTAGAAGATGTTATTTTTTTTCCCCCAGAGAGAAATGGACATCTTTATTTTCTCTACTAACTAAGATGCAACTTTCTGCAGCTTGACATTTTTATGATGTATATAGAGAAAGCACTAATGCCACATTGAAACAACTTACAGTCCATTGCATGTAACTTTCAAAAAGAACATTGAACAGTCTATGACCATGGAACTGAACTTTAAAAATGAAATAACTACTGTGTTTTAAGCCTAATTATCTACATGAAAATCATTGTGTCTGCATGATTGTTTTATGGATGGATATTAAACACCATTATGGATATGTTTTCTTCATATGGCATTTTACATTTAAACATACTAGTTTTATTCCTTTTTTAAAAATTTTAGTTTTTACTCTTGGGGCTGGGTTGGGCAATCAGATCAGGAGCTCTGTTCCCACTCTCTTCACTGTTTCTATTCTCCTGTCCATTCTGTCACTTCCTCTTTTACATTGTTCCTTAGATGGCCTTGGTCTTGCTTTATTTGTTGTCTTCTTGATAACGGGAGTGATGGTCATGAAGTCAGGAATTTTGTCTTTCCTATTGACCATCAGGATGTAGTACAGTGCTTGTCACATAGTAGGTGTTCAGTACATTTGACAAATGGACTATGTAGTGTACAATCGCAAACTCAGACTTAGTTCTCACTGTAACACTTAGCCTTTCACTTCTCTCTCATTCACACAGTAGACACATTACATTCTAGGGATCTCACGCAAGACCAATGTGACTGCAGCTTCGTGTAACTTTTATTCTACCCAAAGGACACACAACAGAAATTAACAGAAGCTTTTGCCATTTATTTGGTTCCTTCCACTTTTTTTTTTAACCTGCGCTTGATCTTTTAGGTCCTTTCATCTTTGTTGCCTCAAAAAGGGTGTGATCAGGAAGCAGAGGAATGTGTGTTCTTGTAAGGTTCACAAGTCTACTCCTTGGGGAGCTGGAAAGGATTTGTGGTGTAGATCAAAGATTTGAGAGCTCTGTGGTGAGGAAAAGCAAGGCTTTCCTACTCTTGTCTAAGAAATAATTCTCCCATCTACAGGGAAGAGAGAAGGAACAAGTATTTCAAGGGACTCCTTTCTCTAAGGAGGCTTGGATCACACTTGGATCCCTCAAAATTCCAGTGCCAAAACCTAACCCCCAAGGTCATGGTATTAAGAAGTGGGGACTCTGAACAGAGATTAGGACCTGAACGCTCTGCCCACCTGAGGAAGATCAGTGCCTTTTTAAAAGATGCTTAAAGGAACTATTTGCCTCTTCTGCCTTCTGGGAACGTAACAGGAAAGTGGCACATTTGCAGCCTTGGACACTGAATCTCTCGGCGCGTTGATCTCGAACTTCCCAGCCTCTGGAACTGTAAGCGATATATCTCTGTTGTTTATGAATCATCCAATCTAAGGTATTTCTTAGGCCCACCCAGACAGACTAAGACAGCCCCACAGAGTTGAGGAGAGGCCCCAAATAAAAGAAGGCCCTGAAAGCTGACAGACACTAAGGTTGGTGATCCTCATTCCTAGCTGCTGTGCTTTGATCCTCCTGGCAGAGACTTCGCCAGTGTGACATTTCTGACCTCTCTGCCTCTTCACCAGCCAGTGATTTACCTATCCAGTGGTTTGGGATACAAAACAAGTCAAGTACTAGTTCTAGAACATTCTCAAATATATTACCTTTTCTCTGTCCCATGAAAGCATAGCTTGATTTTATTTTCTGGTTTGTCCATTTCTTGCAAGGATGATTGCAATATAAGCAAAGGTCTTCTTCATTTGTGCAACACCTGTCCCCATTAGTCTGCCCACCACATTTCTGTCAGAATCTCCTTTGTGAACTTGACTCTTATTTTGTTCCTGGCTCCTCTTCAGTAGTTCCCTAGTACCCTCTGCAGCATGAGTCCTTGATCTCTTCAAGCCCTAACAGTCACTCAGACCTGCCTCTCTCTCTGTGTGTGTCTGTCTCTCTCTGTCTCTCTGTCTCTTTCTTTCTCTCTCTGTCTATCTCTGTCTTGCTGTGTCTGTCTCTTTCTCTGTGTCTGTCTGTCTGTCTGTCTGTCTCTCTCTCTCTCTCTCTCTCTCTCAGAAGTTCTCCCTGCTTCCTTTCCTCTACATCCTTCAGGACTATGTTCATGTTTCACTCTTAACACATCCCACCTTCCCTTTGCCCAGGACTGCCAACCTATAGAAGTCATTCCTTCATTTCTGCAGAGCATCCAGCACCCCTCCCACTCCCAAGTGGTGGAACAGGAGCTCCCACACCAAGACAGGTGTTGACCTCTTTGTCCGGAGACTCATCAGATCTCTATATTCCTCAACTAATTCATTTTCATCTGATGAGCTGGGTTACTGGGTCATAGAGGCTTGATTTCTGGTCCTACTGTCTGTGTACTTCTGTTATCCATGTGGTGATGAAAATTGGAACTTCGGTCAAAGCTAATTTGGCTCGGTTGGCATGAGCAACTAAAAGAGTAATTCAAGTATGAAAGAGGAGAAAAGAGAAGATAGAAAACTGGCCTGAATAGTTTTTTGTGCTTTTTGTCTGTGCTTGATTTGGGGTATTTTTTTAAGCAAAAACTCTGGAGGTTAAGAAGGCTAACTGAAGAGTCATGCTCTCAAAACCTACCACCACCTTCTATGATTGCATACTTCTTAACATAGTTTTTAATCACACTATATTTACAAATAATTGAAATAGGAGGATAGGAAATGTGTCAGTCTTACTACACTCTGGATCTTCAAGTCAGGGCCCATATATATTATTCTTATACTTAGAGAAGACAGGTACCATAAACTTCAATCACTGTTTACATAATAGAAGAAAAACATTTATAGCTTTCAAAAATCCTTTTAACTCTTTCTGCTTCTGGGGAAAAAGACAAATTGAATAGGTAGAAATGAAGTGAGAGTTTAACTAAGCATGTCTGTACTATTCCCACTAATGCTAGAACAATGTAATAGGTTTTACTGCAGAGGGAAGTGTACGCTGCATAAATTTGTCCATAAAATTCACAGCATGATTGCAGTGAAAGGGTTGTAAAGCACAAACTCAGACATCATTGACTTGCCCTAAGTTTTGAAGAAATCCAGTAGGATAGTTTTGGAATGAAAGTGGAGGTAAAGCCTAAAACAAAATACAAAGTGAGTGCATTTCAGGGCAACAGAATTCAAACTTATGTTCTTGTAGGATAATCATGTCACCAAAGAACTGATTTGGCACCAGAGAGCCATGTGTTGCCACGGTACTCTAAAAGTACGGAAATTACCCCCAATATAAGTGACCCCACTGGAACTGCTTGACAGTTTTGTTTCACGGTGGAGAAATCCAGCTTTCATGGGAAAAGCAAACAGGAAGCCAGAAATTGAGTAGATTACAAAATTACCCTACATGGGTGGTTCTGGTGAGGGATTTCTCTGAGATGAGTATGAAATGGTCTCTAAACGTTCTCCCTCACTACTCTAGGGGCTGGAAAGGTAAAGTAATCAGGAATAGCCATGAGGGAGGCATGATGTGAATTCTCGGTAACTGAGTTGATTACTGTGCAAACCAAAGAGAAAAAATTTGTGATCTACATTTGTACCACGGTGGGGTCAGATCTACTGCCTTTAATCCTGGTTTGGAATTCCTTTTTTAATAGAAATGCTACAGCTGTCACAGATGTGATCTTTCTTTTCTTGTTCTCAGAGGAGGCCCTGCCTTGGTGGTGAAGAGACACGAAGGCCGATGCTGCTGTTGACAATGTCAAATTAAATATCCCGGAGCAGGATCATTTGGTTGTACTGTCTTGGAAGGAATCCATGTTTTCCATTTATTTTGTCATTGTGAGATAACCTAGACCAGTTTTCTCTCCATTGAAAATATTTGTGTGTAAAAATAGCAGTGGACTCTAGCAGAGTTGATGCAGTCCAGTTTTTCACATTAACTCTTTGTACCTAGAGCCAGTTCTGAAGTATTCATCTTTTGGTGCTGGACTCTACCTACGAAACATTACATGTGCCTCTAATTAATGTCCTTCCAGGAAGACACAAAATCCTAAAGTCAGGATATACTTGTAAATTCTTCTCATCCACCATGTTTCAAGTGGAGGAATCTTTCTAAAACATTCCTGATCAATAGCTCATAAAGATTTTGCTTGAATGTTCTTATTAAAGAACTTACTGACTCCTTCAGTGCTGTTTTTTTTTTTTAATTTTGCCTAAGGTTGATTTTTTTAGGTTTTATACCACTCAACCCCAATTATTCCTCTCTTAACAGAAACAGCCTGTGAACTACCTTCATGTGGATTTCCCTTGTATAGTAAAGAATGCCTCTGATCGGAGATTAGGGTACTTCCTTTGGAAGATCACCCCATGATATTTTAGATGCCATTCGAGTAAAGCACATGATGCCAGCTAAATGGAAACTGTGTCTTCTCTCGTGCTAAGGATTACATCACCTTATCCCTTCTCTAAAATTCATAGGCTGAAGTCCATTGCCAACAACCCAAGGAACTGCCAGAAGGTAGGAAAGAGGTCAAAAATAGAAACTTCCTCTGGAGCTTTCTGAGTATAGCCCTGCTGAGTGCTTGGTCAGGAACTTCTAGCCTCCTGAAATGTGAGACCACACATCTCTGTTGTCTAAGCCACTCGATTTGTGGGTCTTTGTTCAAGAGTTCCTAGCAGCCAGGACATAACTGGTCCCTGTCATTTATGGAGATAAATAGTCACAGCGTTAAGTCTCCCAAGCAACTGACATCACTCTTTTTTTTGGGGGGGGGCAGTTTGAGACAGGGTCTCTCTTTGTGGTTCAGGCTGGCCCTGAACTCAGCCTCAAACTCACATCACAGCAATCCTCCTGCCTCTGCCTCCCAAGTGCTGGGATTATAGGCGTGAGCCACCATGCCCGACACTGTGGTATGTGGTACTGATTGCTGCTGAGGTGAATCTCCGCGCCCAGTATTGTTATATTGTTACCGGGGATCGAACCCAGGTCCTTGCGCTTGCAAGACAGGCGCCGGAACCACTGAGCTACATCCCCAGCCCCTGACATCACTCTTGATCATTCTCTGTCTTTGTCCTACTGAGAGCAGGAGTTGGGGTTTCTGAGATTCTTGTCATGTGGAGAAAGCTCACTTCCTCCGAGGACCTGCTTGAGCAATCTGTGTTATTAGTGAGCACAAACCTCATGGCATCACCTTGTGTGATGCGATGGTCCATTTGGCTTGATATGTTAGGACACACTATCTTACACTTCAGGATCACTTCGAGAAACTTAACTACACCTAGTCTAGATAAACTTCAGACTCATTAAATTTCAACCTTGAGTATAAAACTAAGCCCCTGTGTCTTCAAGATCCCAGGATGAATTTAGCATGTCATCAAGGCTGAAAATCAGTGTTCTATCCTATCCTATGATCCAGATACCAAACCTCCCAGACAACAAGCTGCCAAAAACAAAAGTCACATTTTTTCTTGGGTGCTTATGTCTTTCTAATCTCAAAACTGAAGCTGGAATCTCTCTCCCCCCTTCCTCTTCCTCTGTGCAGTTTCCTTTGATAGCATTCCCCCTTTCCCACATTTTAAGTCATCCCCAAGTCCAGTGTTTTTATACCACCAACTCATATTTACACAGGATTTATGATTTAAAGTTTGCTTCTTGTGGTAACCCAGTGAGATAAGGCAAGCAGTCCTTCTATTTTATCTATGAAAAACTGAGGCTCAAAAAGTGAAGTGATTTTCCAAAGCCACATAAAAGTGACTGTCCCATCCTACCTAGGAAAAATTTTCAGTGAGCAATAATCGCGCCTCAGATAAACCTCATTGGCTATGATACTGTCACTGCACAAAGCTATCCCTTCCTACTTGGAAGACTGAAAGCCTTCTATCCTGGAGACTCCCTCAGTCAGGCCAGCACAGGTAGGCACCCTGTGCCTCCCAAGGGCTGAGCTAAATCCCACTTCCCTGATGTAGAAACAGTACAGCTTCCTAACCCAACCATTCCTTTTGCAGGGAGAAAGATTTGTTTAAGTCTCCAGAAACCCTAAGTGTTCTTTGCACTCTCACTGAAGTGGAGGAGCCTCCAAAGCACAAAGAAAAAGCCATGAGCATATTTATGCTTCCTTCCCTTGGACTGGAAATTGCCAGGAAGTTGTTTCAACAGTGAGGTTTGTTTCATTGTTTTTGTAATGTTGTTATGGCTTTGGTTTGTTGTCTTTAAATTATCATGCAGAAAAACTGACTTTGAAGGAATATACAGTTCTGTGAATTATAACACATAGTTATAGTACATTGGACCTCGACCATAATCGTGATATCCTAAACAGAAGAGTGTCATAATTCCAAAAGCTTTCCCTTGCTGTCTTTTTATAGACACATCCTCCCCACCACTACTACCAATCACTATTCTGTTCTTCAAACTATGGTTTTGCCTTTTAGAGAATATCATAGAAATGATCTTACAGAATGCAATGTGTAGACTGTCTTCTTTCATGTACCATCATGTCTTGGTGATTCACAAGTTGCTACATGTGTTAACAGTTTACTTTTGTTAATGAGCTATATCCTATTCTACAGATGCACCAGAGTTTGGTTAGTCATTCATCCACCAAAAATCATGTTGACTGTTTCTTGGTTTTAGCATAGCATGAGCCAGACTTCTCAGGGCTGGAACAAGGTACTGAAAACCCACACCTTACAGGAGAGGTGTCATGTGGCTCAGGGCTTCAGAAGGTTCAGTCTGCAGTCAGCTGGCTCCCAGACAGAAGTATACAGGGTGTGGCCCACCAAAGCAAAGCTGCTCACTTCCTGGTGGCTGAGAAGCACAGCAGGGTAATAGAGCCAGAGAAGAAGGGGTCAAGAGACCAGACAGAGTACCCGTCATCACATCACCATCACCCACTCAGACCCAGAAGTACTCTGTGCTAACCTCCTGGTGACTTTCAATTCAGTCTAGTTCAGAATTAAGCTTAACTGACACAGTGAATGTGGACAGAGCTTCTGCGAACATCTGTCTCTGTGAACATCAGTGTTTATTTATCTAGGTGAGACACTGGAAATGACATTGATTATGTGTTAGGTTTGTTCTGTTGACCTCATAACAAATCAGCACAAACTTATTCGAACAGCATTTATTATCTTACTGTTTTTATAGGTCAGATATCCCACACTAAGCTAGACTCAGGTGGTCAGCAGGGCTACGTTTTTTTCTGGAAGCTTGTGGGGTAAAGGTGTTCAGATTATTGGCAGACTTTGGTCCCACGCACTTTGGTCTTGCCCTGTTGGACCCCTACAGGGAAGAGGAATAAGCACGTTATTGTCGACTTCTGCAGTAAGTCTACCGTCTCTTATGAGGCCTGACAATGCCAGCTGTTCAGAGTAAAGGAAGAAATGAGACTTAGAGAGAAATGGGTCTTGGGGCTGATCAGTGCTGCTCTGCACAGCAAAGACAAGGGGCACCAAGGGCACATAGAATTTTGTTGACTACAACTGTAAGAAGGTAGGAACTGTATGGTTTGAAGACATCTAGCAGTGCAGTGTGTGTCTGGAAGCATCCGGAAATGGCTGATATACAGGAGGGAATATTGG
Organism: Petromus typicus; assembly: GCA_004026965.1. Lineage (NCBI taxonomy): Eukaryota > Metazoa > Chordata > Mammalia > Rodentia > Petromuridae > Petromus > Petromus typicus. The sequence continues at coordinate 1,190 of PVIR01005592.1, read as the reverse complement.
ATATGCAGACAGGGGTAGCTGGTATGCAGACAGGTGTGGAGACTCTACAATTAGGGCTCCAGTCCTAACTGCCAAAAGATGAAGATCTAACTCAGTGCAAGGTTCAAGTTTGATCCCTAATACCAAAAATAAATAAATAAATAAATAAATAAATAAAACCAAAAAAAAGCTACCTGAGCAGTATATGTTGCAGGCCTGCAAAAAAATACACAAAGAGACAGATTTAAGAGGCAGAAAGTAGGGTCCCAGTATGACCAATGCTGGTACAACCAACAAAGGTTCTGGCCAATCCAAGCCACTCATTTTTATTAGGAACCAATTGGAATAATGTTGAGCTATGTGCAAGGGTAGTACTCCTTTCAAGTATACACAGTCATGTGGTTTCTGTGGAAATTAAAGTAAACAAGACTCATAAAGAACAAGATAAAGTATTAGGAAGGATAAGGTCCAGAATAGACAAAAATATATGGTTATAATTAGAAATTTCCTTCTAGTTAGATTTTAGTTGTGGGAATGAAACTTGGGTGTGAGTGACTCTGACCTTGGCATACAGGCTTCTCAAAACAAGCCAACTGTGTTAACTCTTTATAGCCTACTTTGGGTTTCATCAATGTTACAGCCCTGTGCAGACAGGGATCTAAAGAGGAAGGCACTGTTTGTCTTGCTTGGAGAGATCACAGGGTTCTGAGACTGGGTTGCAGCTAACCAGAGTCTGCCAAGCCTGGGCAGAGATATCTGCTGCAGCCCCCCCCCCCCCTTCTCCATTTTCAAAAACAGCAACCTCAGTTAAGTTCCTTTCATGTATACCTGCCTCTAACCCTTAGTTCAGCCTCTGATCCTCCTCTTATTATTACACTTCTCATGACTCAGTGAGAAAAAGGTTATCTGCTTTCACTGTGCTTAGATTGGGCCATTTTAAAATTCATATTCCACATCCCATCTGCAAAAGCCCTGTTTCCTGTGAAGATAACATTTATGCAAGATCTGTCAGGTCCCGTTCCCGAGGGCTACTCATCGGGCATCGAACCACTGGCGGGGGTCATCACAAGGAGACGAAATGGTGGAGAAGACTTTATTGCCAGCGCTCTCAGCACTTATATACAGCCCCACTTCCTTATTTTCAACCGCCCCAAACCAGCCCCATAGGGGGTAGTCTTTGTCTATTTGTTTTCCTTTAATCACTGTGGCCC
>PVIR01005591.1:60896-71287 GCA_004026965.1 Petromus typicus | reverse complement strand
TCCCTCCCAGGCCCTGAAAGGACTCTGAGGACCTCTACATCAATTAAGGTTCACTAGAAGAATATCCCATAAGTGGTTATAAAATTTACAAAGTGGGCTCACAGTGGCTACCTGCAATGCAGAGTCAGGTACAGAAAAATGTGAAAGGGCCATCTGGGTTCTGGAGAGCAAATGTTCCAGCCGGAAGTTGAAGGCCTGGGACTCACTGCAGAGTCCTATGCCAGTCTGTGTCAGGAAGCTAAAACATCTGTCCTAAAAAGATGAAGGATCTGCTCTGGAAGCCTAGAGATGGACGAACAAAAGTAATGGTAAAGGATGGAGCTTCTCTGAGGAAGCCAAATCGAGCCTTCCTTTTTCTCTACCTTTTATTCCAGATAGGATTCAAGCCACACCCAGACCCTTTAGTAAGTCAGTCATCCAAACACTCCCAGAACTGTACTAAATTCTACGTGCCAGGCATGGTTTCTTGGACTCACATTAACCTGCAATAACAGGATAATTAATCCTATTGTCAGGTGGGACCCAGTGCAGACCAAATAATTAGCTCAAGTTGCTTGACATATGAGAGAGTTAAGAATGGAAACTTGGGCATGGTGGCTCACAATTGTAACCTCAGCACTCTGGAGGCTGAGACAGGAGGATCAAAAGTTCAAGCCTAGCCTCTGCAATTTATCAACCTAGTGAGACCCTGTCTCAAAAGAATGATAAAATTTTTAAAGGTCTGGGAATGCAGCTCTGTGAGATGGGCCTGGGTTCAATCCCCAATGTCACCACTCTAAAAAAAGGTGGAACCTGGACAAGGAATTTAGCTCAGTGGTTCTGGTATCTACCTCGCTAACACAAGGTCCCAAGTTGGATCCCTGGTAACCACATACCGCAATGCTGGGTGTGGTGGCTCAAGCCTGTAATCCCAGCATTCGAGAGGCAGAGGCAGGAGCATTGCTGTGAGTTTGAGGCTGGCCTGGGCTACCATAGTGTGTTCGGGGCCAGTCTGAACTATAAAGCAAGACCTTATCTCAAAAAAAAGAAAGAATATGTGCCTGGTACATAGAATGCCCTCCACACCCTTATTCATTCTTTAATAGTAGTTGAGCAAGAATGATAACTTTAATACTAGTTGAGTTGAATAAAGGAATTGTCTATCATTTTAAGTAGATATTCAGAATCTTTTTAAAGCATTTATTTTAATGCTTTCAAACATACAGAAAAGTATAGAAAATAGTATAATAGTCTTCCACACACTTATTACCTCGCTTCTAGAAATGCAGAAGAACATGGTGCCCTGCCTTCTTGTAATTCTGTTCAATTTATTTAAGTGGTAAGAAATATAATGATCCTTGTGGTAATCTATGCTTTGCATTTTTTTCAGATTCTGAAAGATGATGTCAACTTTTGGAGGGTGAGAGGAAAGGGGACAAAATCATCAGGAAAAGCCAACGTATGTCTGCACCCTGACCTTGACACAGTGACTGGTATCCCGAGGCCACTCTGCCTGTCCAAGACATCTCTGTACTCAGGGCCTTGGGCCTGTGTGATGCGTTCACAGACAGGCCTACTGCCTGGACCAGACTGCTGCAGTAATGTGGAGCATCAGTGGCTTTATGGGCTCAACTACAACTGTGACCAGTGTGTTTTCAAAGAGAACAAAAGAGCCCTGCTCGTCTGCGCCTGGCACAGTGAGGCAATGTGGAAACTACCCAGTGGTTTCGCAGCCCACTGCCCCTCGTGCGCAGAAACCCACCAGGGAGCCGCCTCTGGGAGTGCGGCACACCCTGAGGAGGCCGAGGCTTCCCTGGGAGTGTGCACAGGGCATCACTCAGGACTGTTTCCTCCCCAGCAGACCTGTGCTCATTGCCAGCTTGACAGTCTTTGCTGCTTCGAAGGTCCTTTGTGCATAAATCATTCCTCTCATGTACTAACAATCCCAGTGAGAACTCAGAGCTCCTCGTGTTTATTATTCCTAAGTTAACCAATGAATGGAAAACAGATCAGCCTAATAAAGAATGACCCCTAGTCCAAACAAAATACGAAGAAGAAGGAGAAAAAGAAGCAACCACCAGTGCAGTTAGAGTTCAGCTCTGTTGACTGTACAAAATCGAAATCAGAATTCATTGGCATCTAGTTTTTACACTATGAATCTAGGGCAAAGGCAGTTCCTGGGGTGAGGAGGGAGGTGCGCTGCTGGGGGGCAGAGCAGGGCTCTAAGACACCCACCTCCGGGGCCAGGGACCCACAGAAAGAAGGCCCGAGGGCCGAGGTATGCCAACAGGGTGATTTTGTTCGTTTGTTTTTATCCTGCGCAGTCCCGGAATTCACCAGGAGCTACTGAGGGCTGGTCACACAGTCACACACCTGGTCACGAGAGCACTGCGCACACCTGATCCCACCGTGACTGCCTGTGCCTCGCAGGCCTTGCAGAAAGGGCAGCTCTCCCTCCACGGAGGGCTGCTTATTGTGAAAGTGACCCAGAGCCTGCTGTCACTCGCTCGCTCGCTCGCATTCCTGCAGGGTCACTCGCCCGCTAGCTGACTCCCTCCCCGGATGTCGATAATCCCTGAGACATGCCCTGCGACTGCGAGGTGGCGAGACTTCTCTCCAGGGCCAGCGCTGGAGCTCCGTCTCATTACCCTCCAGTCACCCTGGGCGTGTGACACACTCGAGACACCGCAGAGGAAGAGGTCTGAAAAGTGTCGATTTTTTCTTAAACAACCCAAACCTTTTGGCTGTGGTTGGAAGCAGGGAAGGGGAAGAGAGGAGAGGAAGAACGAAGGGAGGAAGGGTGAGCAGTCAACAATTAGCAAAATGTCTGCCTCTCAATTTATTATTAGCTTAAGCAAAAGGTTTGCTCCTTTCCCAGGATGTTTTACCTTAGAATAAGATTTTCATTCCTCCTGAGATGAGGAAGGATAACAAGTTGCCTAAAAAAATTAATTTTCCTTTAAATTGTGGAAAAGTCTTGAGAAAGAGTACCTCCTGGCCTGGCTGTCTTTGGAATTCTTCAGGTTTTTAACGTCACCGTTCACCTTTGCATCTTTGTTACTGACAACATGGCTCGCTCTCACTTTTTCAATTTTAGTTATTTTATTCATTATAAAGCATCTTTTCCAAATATCTACTATTATCTCGAGTGAACAAAACCACTGGGCTAAATGGAAGACAGGAATGTATTAAATCGCATCTTTCCTCCAACTGCCAGCAGCCACCAGCGTGGAATCCACTGTGCCTTCCACAGCCTGCTTGGTACAGCGCATTTCATCACCATATTACATAACTTTCTGGGGGTAATTCACGCTTCCACCTGAAGTACCTGGAAAAGTGCCCATAGCCACTGGCTACTCAAGGCTTCTCAAAAAAATAAACACCCTCCAGGGCTGACTTTTTGTTCTCTTCTGTAGGAGTGAAACTCACTAATCCTAGAAACGACCCACACTTGCCAGGCCCTGCAAAGATCTGAGGAGGGTAGAAAAGGTGCCTTCTCTCCCACAGCCGGCCAGTTGGAGCACTCCTGGCCGCCTGGCTCCCTCAGCCGTGTACCTTTGTACAGCTGGTGTTGACATCAGCTTAATTACACGGTCCTATGTTTACACGCAGGTCTCTTGAAAGGCTAGCAATGAATTAGCTGCACGGAGGCAGGCTGTAGGTCTCATTTCGTCTACTTCCCCTTTCAGACTTTCTAAACCCGCGGGTGAGGGGTGTTTCACACACACACCCAGGAGACAGGCGCACAGTGTCATCCCTGTCTGTCTGGGCGGGTGGGCTGCTGGTTTGGGGCCACACAGGGATCCTGTCGGCCCCAGGGACCGGCGGGCCCTGCGGTCATGCTCATGCTCCTGCTCCTCGGCTGTCCGTGTGGGCGGCTCTGCTAATGCACACTCTTGGGGTTCTTACAGGAAGAAAAACATCAATGTACATTTATAAATGCAAAAAATGGAAAGGAAAGAATAGAAAGAAAAAATGAGAAAAGGAAGAAATGGGGAAAAAAAAGCTTTTGTAAATTAAGAGTAAAGGGATTGAAGGGAGGAAAGGAATTGGGAAAAGATAAAAACCAAGATAAATCATGTAAAGGTTCAAACTCTCTATGATGAATAAGATATTGTGTACACCTAAAATGTGCCAATAAACTTAATTAATTAAAAAAACATTAAATGCTACGATGGTTGAGGGCTTGGGTGGTAGTTTTCCAGAAGCCTCTGGCTTTGTATAAGAATTATGGAGAACTAGCTTCTTGGTGCAGTATGAAAATGGAGATTCACGAAGGCAAGAAGCATAGGTGTTTCTTGGCTATGATATCCTCAGTGACTGATGCAGCGTAGATGAATGGCAAATAAACCTTGACTGTATTCTGTGTGGCATTTGGGTTGCACCCCTCGTACCTACCTCAGTGATCAAGGGCTTTTCAATAGGCTTTTGATTGCTTCTCTGAAGAAATCACAGATGATCAGATCTGGAATGGCTTCTACGCCACAGGCAAGGAATCCCAAACAAAGGGGTCAGATGATTTGTTTATGTTCCCTCAGCTGAGGCAAAACCTCCAATCTCCTGACCTAAGATCCCATAATGGCTTTTCTCATGAAGCTTTGCTTCAGGGCAAGGCTTCCACTACAGTCTCACTGGTTGTCCCCAGGTCTTAGAAGAACAGTTTACACAGAAGACTAGGAAACTCAAAAGACCTCTGTGTCCTCACCTTTGCAGCCTCAGTACAAACTGAGCTGATACTCAAGTTCCTTTGAGGTATTCTCCTGAAGGGCAGACAGTGTTAAGACTATGCCAAGCTAGACAAAATGAGTTTTTCCAAGGGGCAGCTTTTTTAATTAGAGGACATTTTGTTTCAGAAACAATCTTGGCAGATCATATGAATGGGAGTTATACCAGAATTCTCCCTTCCACAGGCTAGGAAGTGTGTGTTCCTCTCTACATTGCCTTCTCAGGATTTAAGCTACTTTGGGTAAATTATTAGGCACATTCTAAAGCAGGGAGATGGATGTTTGATAACCTAAAAGAAAATATGTTGCAAAATCTTAAATGGAACATAATTCACCCATTATTTCTTTTCAAAATCTTGTGTATTTCTTTGAAAAATGTAGTGCCTTTTTCTATAAAGACTTTTTTTTTTTTCAGAACTAGGGATCAAACTCGGGACCTCACACGTGTCAGGCAGAGGGCAGCACCCCTGAGCTACATCCCCAGCCCTGGGACTATTTTTTTTTTAAATACCTAGAAAATATGTCATGAACAGCAGTAGCATCTGAAGCCAGTAACATCCACTTTGAGCTTTGTAGCTTTAATATCGGGTCATTCAAACGAACTCTGAAGTCTGCAGTCGTCCTCAGTGCTTTGTTTAGATTTTATTCTGAGTTTTGGAAAAAGTACCTCTCCAGGGCATGGCTCCTCTTGCACAGCCCCACAGTGAGGGTCCTTCCCTTTTGCTCAGTGTGAATATTTAGACATTTGTAGTTTCAGAATCTGGGCCTGAGAAAGAACCAGTTGGCAGGCTCTGAGAGGTTCTCTTGATGCAGGTGCTGTTGGTCTGTCCCACACAGGGTCACCCAGTCCCGCCACATTCTTCCAGAGTCAGAGGTTCATGGAGGCCCCTGGGGTGCTGAGGTTAGAGCAGGGAGCCCTCTGAAAGGCAGGAAGGTGAATTCTCTGAGGTGGTTGTCTGACCAGGAAGAAGCCGAGAGTTGATAAATAGAAGCTGATTACACGGACATCCCTGTGATGGCTGCTTTCTCCCGGATCGTCACGTTCTGAGTGACTATATCCAAGGGTGGCTTGACAATTTCTTAGTAAGGTTGTTTAGGATAAGCAGCCCAGCTGGAAGGGGGGGGGCTAGCAAAACTTTGAAGCTGCTTGAGGGAACAATAACTGTCTATATTAAAGAACTGGGTAAGGTGACCCTAACGGGGGTCCCTAATGGGGACAGCTCTAAGGTCCCAAAAGTTACCCCTCTCATGGCACTGAGGCATGAAAGCCTACAGAGAGTTTTTAAATAAATGAGAATGGACTTCTGAGGAAAGAACATTCTTTGGAAATAAAGAGGAAATTTCTTCATATATCTAATTAATCAAGACTGATAAATATTTTCCAGTGGGAAAATTCCATTGGTATTCTCTGTATCTCCTACATATATAACATCTAGAAACCTCAAGTGACATTTTCACGTCGTTTTGGTTCCAAGCCAGTGAATAGGTGGCATGAAATGTTTATACCAACAGCCATTCCTGTTTCCCACATGACTGGACCCAATTAATTAGGCCTAGCCAGACCTGTGAACCACACCCAGGACCAGCCAAATAACCCTGAGATGGCTGAGGATCCCCCTTCAACAACACTCACTTAAACCATTCAGTGAATCACTCAGATCCTGCCTGACAGAACTTCCTCAATGCATAGCCCTCAGAGACATAGTCAAAGGCCTCTCTTTGCTTTCCATTTAGAAATGTGGTTCTTCAAACCTGTTTGCAAATATTATTTTCTATTTCACATTGCCCCATATTTTGCTCTGAGCCAAAGATAATGCAATTTATTAGTCTTCAGGTCCAAACAAAAGGACTGTATATTTTTTGGCTGCCTTATTTTTTTCCTTAAGGTTGATATGAGCCTGATTTTCTCTCTAAGGTCAGAAGAATATTACGGAATATGTTAAAAATTCCTCTGACCACCTAAGTTTATGTCTTTTGTAGCAGTGTCTGGACCATTATTCCAGAGCAAACTCATTTCCTTGGACACCTCAGATATGTTTAGATATAGTACTTCAGTCAACACACATTTATTGAATACTGACTAGGACCCTCCTCAAAGTGCTGGCTGGTACAAAGTATTGATGGCTGTGTTTCCTTCCTCAAAGTTTACCTTCCTATAGGGGTAGATGACCAGGAAGAGGAAGAAAGGTGAGTTCTGTTAGTGTCAAGGGATATTAAGACAAAGAATACTTAACTACAGAGTGAATGAGCATGTGTGTGTTGAGGAAGTTGGGAAAATTTTACTGAGAGAATAGATCTGAATAATGATGTTATACTGTGTCATATTCTGTAAGGCATACAAATTTATTTATTCAATTGTGGCTTTTTATAATTGAGCTTACTGGTATATTTTACATATATACTATGATCACATTCAGCATTAAAAATGTGTACCTGTACAAGACACATCTTATTCTCATTTTTCCCTTGCCCACCCTACTCCCAAGTAACCTACATCCTAAAGCTTTGTCTTTCTTTTTGTTTTTACTATTCAATTTTTTTCTTTTCCTTCTTTCCTTCCCCTACCTTCTCTTTACCTTTTTCCCTTTGAATATATTCTTCCTATTTCACAATATCTATTATATATACATTCTGGACTTCATGGCTGTACCTAGAAGATATACTCATAAGTAAATGAATAGGACACAGATGTGTAAATTCCATATCATTTCTCTCATATGAAAAATAAAGGCTTAAATGAGATTCAGTTATAGTTTTTTTTTTAATATTTAACTTTTTTTCTTCAATGCTAGGTATCAAACCCAGGGCTCTGCACATGCTGGGCAAGTGCTGTACCACAGAGCTACATCCCTAGTCCCATACTGGTCTATTTTTGAGGCAACTCCATAGTCATGAACTCAAAAGACATTAGAAAATCACTGTTCTCACATACTTTCACTTTGGTCAGAGGAAGTATTGGGGAAAGCAGAAAATTTGTTAATCTCTAAGGAGGGCAACTTTGTAGTATACATCTAAATTTAAAATGTTCTGTCCTTTGGCCCAGCTACCACACTCCTAGGGATTTAACCTATAAAAGTGATTGTACATATGCATAAAGATATATGTATATATAGAAACATAGGTTTTAGATATTCAACATAGCATCACTTGTAGTAGCTTTACACTGTGTGACTCCAAAAGCTTATCAATAGATTAGCTGATTATGGAATATTTATATGAGGCAATGTTTTCTAGCAATTTCAAACAATAAAATTCAGGTTTAAGATAAACTGCCAAATGGAAAACAAATGGTTCAAGGACTATGTGTTTAAGGTTACCATCTTTTAAGTATACATATTACCTTTGGAACATAACAGAAATATAACAATTTTTACATTGGCAGGGAAACTATACATATTTTTGCATGTTTGAATTCTTGTGCATTATTAGCTATTTAAATAAATATATGTTTTGAAAAAGAAAGCCTTGTAACTAAGTAATTATATATGCAACTTTCACACAAAGTTTTCTTTGAGGATGGACGTCCTTTTGGAAGACAGTGCCTTCATCTCTAAGCTATTCAGAGATTTTTAACTACTATCCTGACCCAAGTTTACATAGAAAATTGAAAAAAAAAGGCTTCGTGAAAAATACTTCCTAAGACATATACGCTTTTATGATCTCCCCCTTCTGTGTCAGAGCAGGCCTTGGTTTCTAAGAATGAACCTGTTCAGGCAGGAAAGTTTTTCTCAGCTGTCACAGCTATCTCATTGCTGGACCACTTATGATGATAGATTGATAAGAGCCTGCAGCTACCAGGAAAATGTGAAGAAAGAGGATGGTATCAAATGTTTTCTGATGTCTGTGTTCGGTCCACAATCTCTATGGCTTACTACATTGCTGTGCCAAGGAAGGACAGCAAGTAATACTTATAACCCTGACTCTTTATGGTAATAAAATCTGTTCCATGGTAAACAAAACATGCATGCATATATAAAAGTTGTTTTTTAAAAGAAAATTTGCTAGCAATAAGTTGAAGTAGTCTCAAAAAGGACTTTCAGTACCTATTTTAAAAATGCATTATATAAGTATCTACTGGAGTTGTGAGGAATTAACTTGCTCTTGGGCAAACTTTCCATCAGCTCCAGAGTGGCCACGAGAATTCACACAGGGGCAGAGCCCAGGGAATTGGCAGAGCGGCCCATGGTGTGAGTCCCATGAGGCCTGCAGAGAGGGAGAAGTGGCTCACTAGAAAATGCTGCGGTATCAACAAAGAGCAGCTGCATGTGAAGCTGAGTCAGAACGCACAACCTGACCATGCAGGGTGGTGAGGACAGAAACTGCTCATCGTTAACACGTGGACAGCAGCAGCGTTTGCTCCACTCGGGAGCCGAACGTCGTTAAGTCTGCTCATTCTGAGAAGTCTGACTGGATGGAAGGTGTTGCTGGATGCTTGTTCACAGGATGTTGGTCTTGTTCTGCAGCCTAAACCCCAGGGGAGAAAGCCAGAGTCGATATATCAGGAAGCCTTTCTAGGCCTGCTATCTGTGCTGGCAGAGCCTGACCACAGAGGATGAAATTAGAAAAAAGTGGGTCACTCAGATTGGCTGGGATAACTCTGCATAGGGGTCCCTTGGAGAGAGAGAGAGAGAGGGAGAAAGAATTTTCAGATGGAATCTAGAATGAAAGACTCTGAAAACTGACTATGCCCTGAGAGAGAATGCTCTATTATAGGCAACAAATATATCTGAAATATGTCTGAGAATCCTACAGAGATCTCGGTGACAAACATGAATCATCTTGATTTTTGACTTGTATTTTCCATCTTCTAGTTCTTATTTTCCATCTTCTATTTCTTAAGATCTTTCTTTGGAGTCACTCAGCCTAGAATCAGATGACTTTCTTAATGAAGTTTATTTCCTTAATCTTCTAAGGTCAAGGCCTGTATTATTAATGGTTCACGTTAATACTATGTTGTTTCTTAATTTGTCTTAGAATCATGGACTGGGGATAGCAGAGATCTGAGCCATTCATTTTACAGATGAGGAAACTGAGGTCTACAGGGGTTCAGTTGATTGGCCCTCTCAGGAAATCAAGCTTTGTCAAAGCAGAGTTCTTCTCTGCTTGAGAAATAATGGTAATTTTCTACTTTTACATGCTACTCATGCTTCCATTCACTGTATTTCACACTGTATCTTCCATTTCCTTGTTCCCAAAAGAGCTGAATGTGTTGGTTCAGCAGAAAGAGAGATCTAATCTGTATATAAAAGCCTGTGAAGCCTAATGTGATTAAAGGAATGTTAATTGACAAATGTCAGGATTTAATAAGACTTGAGATGTATAAACTGACCTGAGCTCAGAAAAAAATAAAATAGGGTCAGTCTGTCGACAAGGAAAACGGCTCTGCTGAGGACTACCCACCATCACCAGCTGTCTGCCGTGATGCATTCTGGGATTCCGAGCCCAGGCGTCTCAGGTAACACTTCAGTGGTGCCATTTTCCACTTTAATAAGTCTTTTTTTTTTTTTTTTTAAGGTTTTTGGAGACAGGGTCTCGCTTTGTGGTTCAGGCTGGCCCTGAGCTCAGCCTCAAACTCACATCACAATCCTCCTGCCTCTGCCTCCCGAGTGCTGGGATTACAGGCGTGAGCCACCACGCCCGGCACTGTGGTATGTGGTACTGGTTGCTGCTGGGTGTGGGTCTCCACAC
>PVIR01005591.1:0-60796 GCA_004026965.1 Petromus typicus | reverse complement strand
TAACCCGGGTCCTTGCGCTTGCGAGACAGGCGCCGGAACCACTGAGCTAACTCCCCGGCCTTTAATAAGTCTTTTAAAACTAAGTAATTTGGCCTCAGGTGCATTGTGTTCTACCAGAATTTTCCAGTTTGACAGTCTTCCTTGAACAAATCAAACAACTGCCACTCTGACTGCGTAAAAACACAAATTAAAAATTTGGTACCCTGGTATTTCCTCACACACTAAATTTCTTACTGCTGACGGCAGACCCCATTTGTGTGAGCGGGAAGAATTCCCCGTCCCTCACTTGGGGTGGGCCTGTAACACACAGTGACATCGTAGGGACGTATTTATTGCCCTGTATTTGTCTGTCTTTTTTTTTTTTTTTTTTAGTTTTTTTGAGACAGGGTCTCGCATTGTGGTTCAGGCTGGCCCTGAGCTCAGCCTCCAACTCACATCACAGCAATCCTCCTGCCTCTGCCTCCCGAGTGCTGGGATTACAGGTGTAAGCCACCACGCCTGGCACTGTGGTGTGTGGTACTGGTTGCTGCTGGGCGTGAGTCTCCACGCCCAGTATGGTATGTGGTAACCGGGGATCGAACCCGGGTCCTTGCGCTTGTAAGACAGGCGCTGGAACCACTGAGCTAAATCCCCGGCCCCTGTATTTGTCTGTCTTAATCTTAAATTAATGTTATTGTTTAAGAATGGGTTTCAAATCACGTGCACCTTACTTGGCCTCTGCAGTCATCCAGTCAAGGAATCTTAGTGTTTGAGACAGAAAGTTTCTAAAAAGTGATCCAGCCCACAATGGCATCTTTAGGCCATTCTGTGACAGAGAACTTCAAAGTCAGAGTAGTTTTCTGTCCACTTGGCACCCGGTAAGAGGCTGACTATCAGCACTCTTGGTGCCAGTCTCATCAACTCTGCTCCTTGATGGGAAGGGAAGGGATAGAACTGCCATTCGACTGGAGGCAGAGTCAGTGTAGAGCCTACTCACAGTCCTCTCTGGATCCACCCCAGCCTTCAGAGTAGAAAATACAACACTGTGGGCTGACTTTCCAGTTCATGCTGGCTACAAAGGCCGAGGCTTCCGATATGGTTCCAATTTTCTTTCTGAAAGTGATCTAAGCATATAGAAGGAAAGGAAATCAGATTTTAAAAAGGAATAATGCTTTCCAGTAGAACTCGAAACAAAAATTTGAAACAATATCTGGACATCTCAACTAACAAATCAAATTAACTTTTGGTTCAATTTTTTTACATTGAATGAAAGTGGTATGTAGAATAGGTGGCAAGAATATGGTAAGTATCAGAGCAACTTCCAGAGCCAAATAGCCATGGCAGTCATCTCTTGGAACTGCACATAACCTTTTCTGTTGTCAATAAGCACTGGAAAATTGAACCACATTAGTAGTAATCTCCTGAATTATTAACTCGCATCAGAACTATTTCCTGATAATTTTCTGTAGAATTACTATTTTATTCCTTGCTTTAGCTTCCTATTGCTACTGTTATAAATTACCACAAACTTAGTAACTTAAAACAACACAAATTTATAATTTTACAGTTTTGGAGGTCAATGTTCTAAAATTAAGATGTTGGCAGAACTGTAATCCTTTTGGAGGCTTATGCAGGACATCTATTTCCTTTGCTTCCTTGGCTTTCAGAGGCCATCTGTATTCTGTAGCCAATAGCCTCAGGCTCTGTCTTTGAAGCCAGCTATATAGCACCTTTCACTTTCAGTCCTGACTTTTGACACTTTTGTGATTATATTGGACCCCAAAGGATAATCACTTGCTATGATTCCAAGAAGGCTTGTCCCTCGCAGAACTCATGCTGTGATTTGGTTCTCAATGTGGCAGTGTGAGCTGGCGGGGTCTGACCGAGGTGTTAGGAACATAGGGCCAGAGCCCCATGAATGTTTGCCTTTCTCACAGGAAAGGGTTATCATGAAGTTTGGCCCCTTCTCTACTTGCACTTGTTCACTTACTCTTCTCTTTCCCACCATATACAGATGAAATAATACGAAGCCCTTGCCAGGTGTAGCTTTCCAGCCTTGAGCTCCCCAGCCGCCTTGCTTGAGTGCAATAAACCTCTTCTCTTTAAAAATACTTAGTTTCATGTATTCTACAACAACAACCAATAGACCAAGATGACTCGTATCCCACAATCCTTAATCAAATGAATAACCCTCAAGTGGAAAGTTCTTTTTTCCATATAAATCATATTGAATGGCTCTGATTAGCATTTGGAAACCTCAGGGGCCACAGTCAGTTTCATATGTACTATTCTTACTGTTGCTATAACTGCCACTGTATAAAAATGTGAATATATAACATGAGCTATAGTGCTAACGTGTTTTATATTGTCTCAATCGGCCCTCATGCCAAGTAAAAAAATGCATAAAAACTTAGTGAGATCCTGTCTCAATTTTTTTTTTGTTTTTGAGACAGGGTCTCGCTTTGTAGTTCAGGCTGGCCGTGAGCTCAGCCTCAAACTCATATCACCACAATCCTCCTGCCTCTGCCTCCCGAGTGCTGGGAGCGAGCTAAATCCCCAGCCCAGTTATATCCATGCCTGACACTGTGGTATGTGGTACTGACTGCTGCTGGGCGTGAGTGTTCATGCCCAGTATTGTATGTGGTTACTGGGGGACTGAACCCGGGCTCTTGTGCTTGCAAGACAGGTGCCAGAAACACTGAGGTAAATTCTGGGCCCTCAAATATTTTTTAAAAAAGAGGTTAGGGGCCAGGGATTTAGCTTAGTGGTACTGGTGTCTGCCTTGCAAGCACAAGGTCCCGGGTTCAATCCCCAGTAACCTCATAGCACAGTGCTAGGTGTGGTGGCTCAAACCTATAATCCCAGCTCTTGGGAGGCAGAGGCAAAAGGATTGCTGAGTTCGAGGCTGAGTTGAGGACCAGCCTAAACTACAAAGTGAGACCCTGTCTCAAAAAAAAAAAAAAAAAAAGAGGTTGGGGGAGCTCTCTGGTAGACCATGTGCCTGGGATGTGCAAGACACTGGGCTCAGTTCCCCGCACTGTAAAACAAAACATTCTTGAACAAGCTTGTGACTGAGCCATTGCTTTCTGAGAAGTATTTATCACAAAATTAAGCAATAATTCACAAAAACCTACATTCCCACCCTTGTCTAGCACTTACATTATGTCTTTTAGACTGCTAAAGTTGTAATTTTAGAAAAATGTAGTCATACATCTATAGTCATATGGATAGAAATCTTCATTTAGGAAGAATCCAGCTATATTTATAAATGACAAAAACTAAGGTTTATGAAGAACTGGGTTCAATTAGCTTAACTCCTCGAAACCAGTACTAATTAGACTGATGACTGTTACCTGTAAATAGATGTTAACAACTCCTAGTTTACAAAGCATGATTCAAAGCCTTGAACAAGATACTACAAAATGCCTAAACTTCATTGGAATTTTTTTGGGGGGAGGGGGTTAGAAATGTCTGAGTTAATGACCAAAACCCATCATTGCTGCTCAAGTTACAATTTATACACTGATGTTCGCACAAGAATTTATACTGGAGTACATTAGCATGTGGGAGGTGGCACCTCAGTAGTGTACCCTTCCCAGTGCTTCTTTAAAAGGCAGCCCTTAATGCTCTTTTTTTTTTTTTTTTTTTTTTGTTTTGGTTTTTTGAGACAGAGTCTCGCTTTGTAGCTCAGGCTGGCCCTGTGCTCAGCCTCCAACTCACATCACAGCAATCCTCCTGCCTCTGCCTCCCGAGTGCTGGGATTACAGGCGTGAGCCACCACGCCCGGCACTGTGGTATGTGGTACTGGTTGCTGCTGGGCATGAGTCTCCACACCCAGCATTGTATGTGGTTACTGGGGATCGAACCCAGGTCCTTGTGCTTGCAAGACAGGCGCCGGAATCACTGAGCTAACCCCCGGCCCCCTTAGTGCTCTTTGAAACATTTGGAAATGCAATTTTGCCATACCTAACACAGAACCCATGAAATTATAATTCAGCATGTAAGAATTGTTAAGTACTAGACAGGTTAGAAACTCTTGAACACCTGTTTGAGTATGTCAGCTATCTAATCTACAGCTATTTAAAAATTGGATATAATTGGGCTGGGGATTTAGCTCAGTGATTCCGGCACTTGCCTTGCAAGCACAAGGGCCTGGGTTCAATCCTTGCAACCACATACACAGTGCCGAGTGTGGTGGCTCATGCCTGCAATCCCAGCACTCGGGAGGCAGAGGCAGGATCGCTGCTGAGTTCGGGGCTGAGTTCAAGACCAGCCTGAACTACAAAGTTGAGACCCTGTCTCAAAAAATAAAAGGATAAAATTAATGAACTACACCTAGTCATAAATTATTTAAACTTGAATATAAATCTATCCTGATGCTTCCCAATTTGAAACCCAGCAGCAGACAGGAATTAGCACAGGAGTCCATTCATTCACCGAAGCACCAAATGCCGGCATCCCATGTAGCAAATGTAAATATATATAGTTGTGATGAGTAATATAATTTTGCTTTAAAAATCATTGAATGTATAGCTTTTTGTCATTCTGAACTTCATTACTTATTAGGTATTTAATTACAAGCACTGTCATTAAGGTCTGTAAAATTCTGACATACTTAAAATGGTTGGACACCGCTCCACTAGTTTTAAGAATTTAGCAAGAATTTATGGTACATTTCTAACAAACATTTTGATTCATGTACAATTAACTCCATTAATATCTTTTCGGATATTTGTGTAGAATTATCAGATAACAGCTCTCTCTAAGCTTTAACCGTCAAATATGGCTAGTTGCTCATGCTGATGAAACATTTCAATAATGATAGCCTAAGAGTAAACTTAGCAAGCTAAAGAGCATAAAAAGCAAGTGTCACTTATTTTGTCTCTTTAAGTGAATTTGCCTGCAATGAGTATGTAAACCATAATTTGGATGGACCTGTTTGGTTTTGTTTTTCAGTGCTGTGAGGTGGGGTCTTGCTATGTAACCCAGGCAGGTCTTAAACTTGCAACAATTCTCCTTCCTCAGCCTCCCAAGTGCTAGAAAAACAGGCCTGTGCTACCACAACTTGTGGGACCTATTTTTAAAACACTATCCAAAGGAAAATGTATCAGGCTTTTAATTTGTAAATAAATGCTATCAGTTGTTCACAATGCATTTTACAAAACTTTCTTGTTCTCACAGTTGGGACACTGTCATCTTAAAAAAGTTTACTTCAATTATGTAGATGGTTATATCCAAGAGTACAGTTTAGTTATCAGCATTATTTTTATGATCATAGTCATCAGGATTAGTCTGGGGTACATTCTATACTCTGTCTCTGTGTTCTTTGGTGGATTCCAATTAAGGAAAAGAGGAAATATTTTATAGACACCTTACTACGCATAAGCGAAATCACCTTAGCTCAGTGTTATTCTTACATCATGGCATTGAACTACCTTACCATTTCCAATGATGTAAAATAAAAATTCCTGTTTAAATGTATTCCAGCACTTGATTATTTTATAACTAGTAATTTAAACAGGTAATGGAGGGATTTTTGATCCATAATTGTAATGGGTCCAGTATTGGTAAACTCTTTACCCACATTAAAACAAAAAACTTGCTGAGTGTAGGATTCTATAACCCTGAAGTAGCTCCAAGAGTGTGCAGACTTTCCCTGGAAATCTTAAGCAAGTTTAAATGAAGATTAAGTTCCAGCCTTCTGAAATGGTTTCTATTATAGCAGTGCTGGTAGGAAGTACCAAATGTCTCTTAATATGGTTTAAATCCATGGAGCCATTATAAAATTTAGACTAACTTCATAGAAGTTAGAAATGTACAATACTGTTATAGGAAAATAGAAGTCACTCCACTGAGGGGAAGATGCTCACATATACTAGTCAGATGACTTTGTATGCCAAACTGTAATGAGACTGAGAGCCTGTAATTCTTTTCTAAAATTTCTTTCACATCATTGAAGGAGACATATTGGGTCCTACTTTTTCCTAAAGTTGATTGAGTCCCTCCCCCCAATATGTGTCTGCAAAATACTCTTCCTTGTGACTGACAATTGACAGCTACGTAACACACTTCTTGTAGATTCCCACAGCAGAAAAGTTTAAGTAATATGTTTATCTCTTCCTTCAAATCACATACGCGTTCAACCAACCAAACAACACAGCCACCTATTCACCCACTGTCAGCCTAACTGCCCACCTGCCAGCCTTTATAGTTCAACTATATAATAAACTTAATGTACATGGAAACAAAACACCACCAAGTTATAAAGAATTACTGTAACTTTTATTTTTGCTTAGTTTTATTAAAAAAATAAATATGTCATAAAGCTTTTGTTTCCTTTAGGGAGAAAAAAATGGAACAAGTTTCATAAAATCAAATAAGCAATGGTAAGGTGTCATAACTTCAAAAGATTGGAAATCACTGGTTTACAAGTTGTAACTCAATGAAAGAACAACTGCCACAGTTGTCCATTTCATGCCAAAGGCAGCAAACAACAGGATCAACTAGGGCAAAAATAAATAACTGTGTGGAAGCCCTGGTAAGTGCTTAAACAGACGATTCACTGGCACACCAGTATAACTCTATCTTGCTTTAAATAACACAGAAATTCCTGAAAAGTTTTGGGTAAATGACATTTAACCACACATGTACTAAGAGACGATATCTGAAGGAATTCTGTGGTAAATTATTTTGTGAACAACCACTTCCAAATCCAGGTATTTGCTTTGCTTACATGAAGTTATTTCCAACTGCTACATCTCTGAACTGCGGCAACAGCACATACACCTAACTGTGCTCCAGCTCGGCCAGTGGCACAATTTCTAAGTTTGTGTTTCTCTTAAGTAGTGTACGATACAGAGTCAGCCAGGGAACCCAGCTGCATCTGCCAAAGCAGGCACGAGGTGGGATTACCACCTTTAACAATAATTTCAAACCACAAGTATTACTTTTGAAACTCTACTTTGTGCAAGGCATGTAATAAACCTTATCAGTCTGGTTGAAGATGTATTCCCTTTCTTTAAAACCATCAGTCAGAGGCTAATTCTAGAACCCTGAAAGAAATTCTAATCCCAAAGACTGTCTTTAACCAAATTATCTGCCCAATTTCTTCAAACTAAGGTGGACGATAACTGAAGAGACTAAGTTTTCCAAGGTCAAAGTTTAACAGTGTAAGAATCATGTTTTACATGATCGGTAAGTGAATGATTTTACTAATGACAAAAATTATTGAATTTTTTAAAAAAATCCTTTAACCTTCTCTATGTAGAACACTGAATTCTGAAGCAATGTGCAGAACAGTTAAAAGTTACTGACGTTCTCTGTTCAAGTGACATATTTCAGTTCGCTGACAGAAGTAAGAACTTCTGTGCACCCACCACAATTTCGTGAATTTATACTACATCAAAGCAGTGATGCTTTGAGTAGGAAATGAGTGTGGTAGTGTCAGATCCAGTCAGTTTTGAAATGTAAGGAAATGGAAGAATTCCCCACCTGGTTCACAGCCTCTACTTGACTTGGCCAAACTTCTAACAGATCCCCCAAAACCGTTAAGTCAGTTAGGCTGTTCAGTTTTTCTTGCATTCTTCTCAAATGCTTCTAACACTGCTGCTTATATGTACAAGTGTTCATAAAGAGATGCAAACTTTAGTCTTTCCCACACTGAGTACACTAACAACAATTAGTAAGTAATTAAAGAATAAATGGTCATTTTAAAACCTGCTTTTCTTTAAAAAAATTACACTTTCTAGCACTTAAAAAAATGGGTCTGAAAAGTGACCTCTCTGTGTCCATGGCTGTTCCCCACCCAGTCCCACCCATTCAAAACCTGCTACAAATGCTGGCTTGAGTTCATACCAAATAATTTAGCAGTACCAAGACTTTTCAAATGGAAACAGTGTTACTGACTTCTTCATATTGGATAACAAAATAAGGATAACTCTGGTCATCATTAAAAATGACAAAAATCTGAGGCTCAAAGAAATTATCCACACAAGAGTCATACAGGTCACTGGTGACACTGCCAGGATTGACAGGAGGGGGCCTTCTCATGCCATGACTACCCATTGTGTATCTGCCAGTCAGCACTTTGGCCAAAAACATGAAATGGACTCCTTTGGAGGACTTCTTAGAAAAGTTATGAGAGTAGCTTGCTTTCTTTGCAAAATAACTGCCTTGTCCAAACATTGTAGCATGCTTTCCACAGACTCGAGGATCAAAGTTGTGCTTGCAGATTCCATCTACCACATCCTGGGATGTTCCATGAAATAAATGTCTCTCATTTATTATTCTGTCACGGCCAAACATTTTCCTGTTCATATATTCCTTTTTCCTAAAGCAAAAGCAGATAGGGGCCAATTTAATAAGCGTGATATAGTTATAACCTCTCTTCACAGTTGTGGGGCAGTATTAAGTAGGCTCATGGGCAAAATATTATCAAAGATCATACTAAAAGTTTACATTTATACTTTTCATTCCCCCAAAACCCTTTTATTCCTTTACCAGCACTATTCACTTATCTTTCATCACAAATTTAGATCTCATATTCACCTTTCTCAAGATCTCTTCTCCTTGTCGAATTTTCCAATCTTTGAATGTTCTTTAATTCTGAGCTTCCTCAAATATGAACCTATTCCCTACGCACTATATTAATCTGTGCATTCGAAGGGCAGCATAGAGCAGTGATTAAGAGTAAGTGGTCTGGTGCCAAACTCGTCAGGTTCAAATGCCAGCACTTTGTCTCATTAGCAACATGACTTATGACGACTAACCAAATTGTTCTATGACTCAGTTTTTTCTCCGTAAAGTGTTATATTCCTACTTATGGGTCTGTTGTGAGGATTATAATTGAGTTAGTAAGAACATACTAAATTCTGTATAAGCACTTATTTGTTTTGCATTTGACATTAGCTATGTTAAGAAAATCTCTTTTTAATTTTTCACATCTAACTCACCTTTTATATTTTTCCCAAAGAAACTGGTTTTGGACTCTCAATATTTGTAATATTCTATATTTAAACTCAGGCACAGTCTTATGAAAAAGATTGTAAATGATTCGGTAACTTTTGTCCTCTGCAGAAACAGGCACTTGAATAAAGTCCTGAGATGGATGCATATAAACCCAAGTTTCAGGATAAAAGTTTGCTGAGGTGACGCCATCTGGACAGATGATTTGTGATGATGAAGTTGCTTCAAGAGGTGGAGGAGCCTGAGTGGGAACCCCACCAAGTGTCCTTTAAATGGAAAAGAAACATTAATGTAAACCACTCAGAAATATGTACATTTCATGTTGTAAGTCTCTATCAAAGTGTCCAATAAAACTTGTATGTCTGCTTAAAAATTCATTAAATAAAAAAATCTTAGAGCAAATACTGCCTGTACATGAACAATCTATTATTAGCTTCATATCCTCCTCCCTGTGGAGAAAGCTCTGGAATGTATTGCTGCAAGGCAAATAAGCAAGAACCAATTTATAAATATGTTTACTCTTGTATCTGCCTAGAGCCTTCTTTGCTTATATAGTTCAAAAAACTTCATTTCAAGGAAGCAATAATAATTTATATACTTTCTTTAAACTTCGCTGATCCTAAGCAGAAAAGATATTATTACTAAAGACTATGTGGTATAGATAGAAAAGTAAGGGAGGTAGTGAGAAGGGAGATTACAGAGAGAGAAAAAAGCTTTATTTCTATATAAAAAGAAATAAAGATCATGAAGCAGGCACTGAAAGCAGAAAAATATTTGATATTTCACTTTCCATGGCCACAATATCAATATACTCAAATTTTACAGATTTATACACCCGAATACATGTATGGTGCTTTTAAATTCAGAAGTGTTACTTTTTTTTTTTTTTAAGAGAGGGTCTCACCTTACAGTTCCTGAGCTCACAACGTAGCCCAGGCAAGCCTCAAACTCTTGTATCTGCCTAGAGCAATCCTCCTGCCTCTGTCTCTCTAATGCTGGGATTACAGGCATGAGACATCACACTTGGCACTGTAGCTTCTGGTACTGATTGCTGATTGGCATGAGTGATCACACCTAGCATTGTTGTATGTGGTTACCAGGGATTAAACCCAGGATCTTGCATTGCAAGGAATTGCTGAGCAAAATCCCCAGCCCCATAAGTGTTACTTCTGAAGAATAAATATAAATAAACAGAAGCTTTGATAAATTATTTATTCCATTCTGAATAAATCATTTTTTAGATTTTTTTTATTTTTATTTTTTTGAGACAGGGTCTTCCCCCACCCACACACATACCTTGTAGTTCAGGCTGGTCCTGAACTCACTATGTAGCCCAGAATAGCCTTGAACTCACAATCCTCCTGCCTCTGCCTCCGAGTGCTGGGATTACAGGTATGAACCACCATGCCTGGCACTGTGATATGTGGTTACTGGGGATCCAACTCGGGACCTTGAGCTTGCCAGCATGTGCTGGAACCACTGTGCTAATTCCCTGGCCCATCATTTTTTTCTTATCTATTTTTATTGAAATGAGAGTAAGAGGGAAGCAGAAAGTATGAAAATCCTGAAACTCAGAAAATCAATAAGAATACTGTACCAGTTCACTGGCACACGGTGGTCATGAAGAAGTAATAGTATCTGCCAAATGGATTAGGAAACCGAAATTTTAAAGAGCTTGATGACACAAGTATGCATGTTCATTCACCTAATCTTTAAAAAGCATAATCTACTATTTCTCTTTATAATCACGGTCATTTAATACTAAACACACACCATAAACCAGGCATTTTACACAGCATTGCTGTCACAATTAACTTTGTAAGATGGCTTAGTTATCTCCCACTTTTCAAATAAAGAAACTGAGGTCCAGAGAGATTAAATAACTTGCTCCAAATAGTTAACAAAGAGCACAGAGAGAATTTGAATCTAGGACCATGTAGATAGTTTCTAAACTCACACTTTCCATTTCTAAGTATTTTATAGTTTGTATAAATGAAACAAAACACTAGAAAGTGATAGGTGGAAGGCTGGAATTCCAACTTTAGTTTAGTTGGCTCTTATTACTACCACTACTACAACTACTACTATAGTACTTATCACTGCCACTAATATTATCATACTTTCAAGAGATGGCTTGTTAAGAAGGTAAAAGCTACAGAGGCACACTGATTTTCACCATTTAGTAAATCCATTTAGTAATACTGCACTTGAATGCACATTCTTACTCTCACACAGATGCTCTATCTTGCTTGCTTGGCTCAGCATGCCAAGATGCTGGTCTTACTAATAAATTCTCCTGTCTCATCAGGAAAACAATAGGCTCCCTCCCACCAGATGCTGGTATTAGCTCCAACTATGTGCTACTGAAATCGCAAAAGTGGCATTTGTATTAATTCTAAATAAATAAAATAAAATCTTGCAAGGTAAAAATGCCCATTTTTGGTCTTGGAAGAAGGCCAATAATTTCAGCCTTAATACAAAATTCCTTTTGAATACTAATCATTTCAAGAAATGGTGGAGGGCTAGAGGTGTAGAATCCAGGGTCCTTAAGCATGCTAGCCAAATAATCTAATAGTGAGCTATATCCTTAGCTTTTAAAATTTTATTTTGAGATAGGGTCTTTGCTATGTTGCTCAAACTGGGCAACTTGTGATCATACTGCTTTAATCTCTCAAGTAGTGGAATTAAAGATGTGTGCCATCATGACTCGCTTGTACTTTGTTTTTACTATTTCCCTTACAATCTCAGAGCTAAGATAAGATCCTGTCTTAACAACTTGAGGAAACTACAGTTGGAGCTTGAAATAAAAGTAAGAATACAAAAACAACATTGTAACCTCAAAGATCAGGAGAAGAGACCAATATTATTTTAGACTCCAATTTCATAAAATCAAGTAAACCTACAGTTTTTTAAAAATTTTAAACCAAGTTCTATAAACAGTGTATCTAACTGGAGGACAGCCATACTAATGGTAATGTGCCCTACCTTTCATTACCTAGAGAGGGGAGAAAGAAATGGCATCTGGGAAAAAAATCTTATGTACAATGTAAAAGGGCAAGTTCACACTTACCTTTTTTTAGTAACTGTATTCTTAGGAAATATGATAAACACTTTTTGATGAGTATCCCAAGAAAATATGTTTTACTTAGATTTGAAAAGGTGAATTTTTCACTTCAAATTCACTCAAGGAAGAAAGAATAGAAAATATCACTTTTTTGTGGGACTCTACTCAATTGCCAGGGCAAGCTTATCTGGGCTGAAGAGAATCTGATAACATGGAAGGGTCTCATCTTGGAAGCAGATCTTCATGCAAACGAAAACTCAATTTTCCATGAAAGAAACAAATACAAATTCTGCACCCCATTCCAAACATAATTCCTTTCTGTTTTGGAAACATGTTAACTTCTTTTACTCTGCAGCTCAGTTCAAATAATCCAGCAGGATACATCTCTTTTAGTACTGAGTTAACTGCCGCTTGCTATAACTCAATTTACTGAAGAATTAAATACAAAGAGTAATTCAGAATTTCACATTCTAGAGGTTAATAATAGCTAAGATAGTGTCTTAATTTAAATTTTTTTCTCTCTGGCACTCAACAGTGCACTCACATAAAATGACAGTAAGCTTTCCCTGGGCACTTACTGTAAATATGGGAGCAGTATAAAACAAGAGCGGAAGAGGGGTCTCCTTTTTATTTCTCTGCTGAAGAATGAGTTATGGAGGATGTAGTGGTTATTCCACATCATAAATCGGACCTCTGTCAGACCCCGAGAATTGGCTTCTTCAATCAATCGAATAACAGACTACAGAATAGAAAACAGAAGGTAAAGAAAAGTGGGTTAATAAACAATCATTATAAAATACAAAATTGTAACTAAAGGCAAATATAGTAAACCTCACTAATTCTTGCTTAACACCAGAGGAATGTGAATCACATTAATTCCTTTTATATGGATCATTTCCCTTCCAAAGATGGTCCTTGTTCAGATCATGGATATCTATCTTATGAAACATGTGAGGCTCAGAATTACATGCTCTATTTTTAATCCTAACAATATCCTAGAGACTTTTTCAGTTTACTTTTTTTTTTTTTTGTGGTACTGGGGATCAAAGTTAGGACCTTATATTTGTAAGGTATGTGCTGGCACCACTGAGCTAAATCCCTGGCCCTCAGTTTCCCTATCTTTTTTAAAGGAGTCTTTGGAGGGGAATTAAAGATGGTAGTGTACCAAGTTAAACAACAATGAAAAACCAAGTTCTGAGCCTGAGAAAGTTCTGAAAGGATAAATAAGGACAATCTAAATTTTCTGAGAATATATTTTGAACCATTTCTTTTTTTTTTAGGTTTTTTGAGACAGGGTCTTGCTTTGTGGTTCAGGCTGGCCCTGAGCTCAGCCTCCAACTCACATCACAGCAATCCTCCTGCCTCTGCCTCCCGAGTGCTGGGATTACAGGCGTGAGCCACCATGCCCGGCACTGTGGTATGTGGTACTGGTTGCTGCTGGGGTGAGTCTCCATGCCTAGTATTGTATGTGGTTATCGGGAAATCGAACCCGGGCCCTTGTGCTTACAAGACAGGCGCCAGAACCACTGAGCTAAATCCCCGGCCCTTAAACCATTTCTTACTCTGTTTAGAAGACAGACTAATGATATAGAAGAGGAGGTTGGGAGGCTGACACAGAAAGACCCTCAGAAGTCAACTTTGGCAATTTAATGAGACTAGCTCAAAAAAGAAAGGGCTGGGGTGTTGCTCAGTGGTACAACACTTGCCTAATGTGATAAAGGTCCTGGGTTCAATTTCCAAAACCACCCTCACTGAAGGGGGTTAGTATTTAGTATTGCATTTTATAGCAGTTAAGATACTAAAGATACCAGAGCGACTCTATTATGTTTCTGAAATGTTAAGTGTAGCATATACACATGACTCGATCTCTACGAGCCTAAGGAGCCAGATACAGCCTAAAGTTAAACCAGTTCTCATCTCCTAAAAAAATAATTCCAAAGGAGAAGGCTGGGATTATAGCTCAGAGGCAGAGTGCTTACCTAGCATGTGCAAGGTGTTGAGTTTGATCCCCAGCACCATATTTTAAAAAATCAAATCAAAAATTATTCCAAAGACAGAGTCAAGCCTAAGCACTTCAGCAATTTACAGTAAGAGTCTTAGGAAGGTATTTAGTTCTCTAATAATAATGGTATTCTATTAATGGATTTTATATCGATGGATAAAAGACGATTTTCAGAAAAATGGAGAAGTTTTACTTGTATCAGTTTTATATCTTACAAGCTTTTTGATTATGATTTGTAGTTCTGCCTAGTCATTGTCAAAAAGGAAGAAAGATAGAACACAAGTAGACAAAAACTTTAAATGTACTTTTTAAAAAAATTCAAATCTTTATTGGTACATTATGAATACACATCATCAGCACATTCAACATTGAGTTTGTACCAGAATACGACACAACTTGATTTTGATTTTTTCCCCTTCCCCCACCCACCCTGCAACCCTCCACCCTCTATATACATAAGCTTTGTTTCATTTTTTTTTTTGTGATTGCTAAGTCTTGGAAACACCCAAAATGTCCATAAACAGAAGACTGGATAAAAGAGATGTGGTTCTTTTATAGAATGGAGTATTATTCTGCCAGTAAAAATGATAAGATTAAGTAATTTATACTGAAATGGATATATCTTCAAGACATCCTCATAAGTGAAATAAATAGGTCACAGATGTGTAAATATCATATCTTTTCTCTAATATGAGAAAATGAAGATGTAAATGAGTTGTAGTATATATAATTGATACTGTGAAATAGAAAATATTTAAAAGGAAAGAGGGTGTAGAGGTAAATAATGAGGGGAAAAAGAATGTGATAGTAATAAATGTACTTTTTAAAAAAAGGAATGTGTAAATACCTCAGGATACTCTCTCCATCCAAAGTGTTCTCTACAGAAGAATTTCCAAATTGTATGGTAAATAGAGTTGACATTGCTAGAGGGTGGTGTGGAGAGCCTTCGTAGTAGATCAAATTCAGTTGTCTCATATACATTCATGGCATTCAAATCTGCCCAAAATTCTTGTCCTCTAAAAAGACCCAAGGAAAAAAAAACTGCTAAATGAATATATCTAAATATCATACATTAAACATATCTGGTATTGCCTGTTATAGAATTTTTAAAACTTGCTTTACATGGAATAAAAGGTCATTACTGACTGGCTGGCCAGCACCTATTCTTTTTTTTTTTTAAAGATCAAAATTCCCAGGTCATGGAGCTATGGCAGAAATGTTTCAAACTTGCAGCATCCCTGGCCTAAATAAATGCAATCCCACCTTCCTCTGTCCACTGGAATGAGTCAAATCATCAGGAATGCTCAGCCAATCAGAAAGTCTGACTGAGGATGAAGCTGACATTTAAATCAGCTATACAGAGAAAAGAACTTTCTTTTTAATTTGCCCTTTCTTCAGAGGCATCAAATTACCTGGGCCAGTACAGTAAAATATTGCCTGAAAAAGGAAAAAAAGAAAAGAGTAAAATTATTCCAGATGAAGCCAGTATTGCTAATTCATCCAACATCATGTTTTACCCTGTGAATGGAAAAATGCTGGCAAAACATGAAGAGGAAAAATAATGTCGACTATGAAGGGTGTCAGTTATGAGAATATTTTGTCATTTTTAATCTGGCCTACTGCTGCTGAACCAGTCCTTTCCATAGTTTTTCAGGAAAAGGTCTCATTATATCCATCAGACTCATTTAAAAATTAATTGATAAAGTGTGATCTAATTAAAACATGTATATTTCCTTTTCAGTGAACTTTATCACCTCATGTTTGAAACATCTGAAGCACTATTGTAAATAATTGAAAATGTCCATTATACTTTTATGTTTAAATATTTCCCGGAAAAAATATAAAATAAAACATGACACATTAACAAAAAAAACAGATTTCTGAACTCCTTTCTTTCTACTTCCAGCGCAGTTTCTAAATGGATGTCTACAAGACTCCTGATTCAGAGACATTCACAACAACCAGTATCCTGAAATTCAAGTGTTAGGATAGAGTTTCCCAATAACCTACTCATTTCACTGCCATAAATTAAGATTTTGAAAAGGGTGTTGACTTTTACCTATTTGTTGGTTAGTACATTTTCTTAAAGCTCTGCTCTTGATATACTTCTTTCGAGGACTGTTAACAGATATTTCATGCAGAAAAAAACATGATCAAATGTTTGAAAAATATATGGCTACACCAATTAAACTATTTACTATAGCTTTCCCTGAGTCCTTTAACATACTATGGTAGACAGTGAAGTACAATAAGTTTATAAAATTTCTTCCCAATGCTATGGTAATGCTTTCACTTTGCTCATGACTGATTATTCACATCTTTCAAATTCAAGGAAAATCTAACTCTCACCTTCCACCTTGATGTTAGTAATTTGTGAGTTAGGTTCCACTCTGAAAAAAATTCAAGTCATATAGCCAATTGATGGTGAGAAAAAGTACATAATTTGTAAAATTGGTATGTTCCTTTAAAAATTCCTAATGATTTCCCTCCAGGCCCAAACTTCTGGCTTAGAATGGAATAGGTTGTAGTCTTTAAAATAAGATATAATTCATTTTGATTAGGCATGAAATGGAAATAAAATAAAGTGCCATTTAAGACCACATTTGCTCACTTGTTTTAAAAGATTTATGATAAACTAATATTTAATTAAAAAGGAAAATTTTCTGAAAAATTCTTAAAAAAGGAAAAAAATCTCTGGAAACTGGAACTCTTATGCCTAAATTAAACTGCATATCAAATTACTTCAATTTTCATTTGACTTTAGAAGAATGTAACATTACAATTTCGAAGAGAAACACAAATCTTTCTCCCTCTTAACACCATTTCAAGTTTCTGAACATAATTTCCCTTTTAAGCTTACTTCCAACAACTCTCCTCAGTTATTAGTTGAAAAAAATTGGGCCAGGGATATAGCTCAGTGGTTCTGACATCGGCATCTGCCTTGCAGGCGCAAGGTCCCAAATTTGATCCCTGATACCACATACAACAATGCTGGGCATAGTGATTCATGCCCACCAGCAATGAGTCCCACGTGCTACAGAGCCAGGCATATTGGCTCATGCTTGTGGTCCCAGTGCTCAGGAGACAGAGACAGGAGGATCGCTCTGAGTTCGAGGCTACCCTGGGCTACATAGTGAGCTCAGGGCCAGCCTGAACTACAAAGCGAGATTTTCTTTAAGGAGTTTTTAGTAGAGCAGACATTATGTTAACATGCGTTAAAGAAGCCAATGCTTTTTGCTGTTTAAGGGTCAAATTTGTTTTGGATTTCACTCTAGAGGTTTCTGTGTAAACTGGTATTATTGAAAATTTACAGATAATTATCTGCGTGGGAAAGGCATGTACAACTGTAACTTTTGTTATACTTTGTGCACTTCAGTTGCTTTGGGCATTATGAAATTTCTATGACAAATTCTAATTTACTACAATCAACTGCTCTTTGGACTGATGTATTAAAGTATTGTTTAGCTGTATTTGATTTTTCAAGATGCTTTTCTAGACAGACAAAAATAAAAAATTTGAAAAACATTATCTTTTATAAGATTAGTTTTCACCACCTGCTCTCCCTTAAACAAGCAATTCTTTAAAATTCCAAAGTCAAGAGTTTCTTTTCTCCACAATCCCTATCAGTATAACTGTGTGGAATACAGCTGCCAAATGTTTGACATCCACCCGTCTTCTTTATCAAACTAGTGTTTCCTCTTATCAGAAAGCAGCTATACGCCATCTATGTGTGGTGAAGATAATGATGGTGTGAATCCAGCAACACAAAGAATTAAAAGATGTAGTCCTTGTTTTCTAGGGGCTTCAAGAGAGGAATAACTCACACAGCATCAAACCAAATAAGTAGTTTATCTGCCTAACTAAATTCATCAAAGTAAATACACTCAGAGAACGTGAAGACAAAGAATAGACACACAGCAATATGGGAGAGAAGTGGTGAAGGAATGGGTAAAGGTCAAGAAAAATAAAAGGTCTTATTAAACCAAGATAGTTTTGTGTAAAAAAAAAAAATTTAGGAGTAGTTTAAGTATCAGGAAACATCAGTGGTGAATAAAGGGTTGTGTTGAGAGAAAAAGAAAAAAAGCTCTCCACGCACTTTGCTTCTTAGATGGCAGCAGTTCACATAATTTGAGGAGACATTTTCAAGAGGACATATAGGAGATGAAGAAATGTGAACCAGGATTTAACAGGCAATGAATGTGAGAGCTGTCGGACCATAAGCTGAGGAAGTCAGTTCAAGGGCTCAGAGCCTTCAGTTACATAAGGGTACAAATTTACTGTAAAGTACTGATAAAGGTAGATTTAAAAGGTCAAAGTAGTTAAAATGTGGGAGAAGAGATCAAGAGAATTAATGCTACAGACTGATAGATTGAGGGGAGTTGTTTCTGTAAACACAGGTGGATAACTCTACCCATCTAACAGCATTCCTACTGAAGGATAGCCAGAAGGGCATAAAAGAGGTCAATACTGTGTAGTGGGATTTGGCTTTTGCTAAATATAACCTGTGACTAAATAAATCACTATTTTTATAGCTAGTATACAACTATCACGAAAAAGAAAAAAATCTACATACTTTATAACAATGATTTTCTTCTCAATAAATATTTTCATATACTAATTAAGCCAAAATTTTCCAAAATATATTACCAATATGAAGCCTCAACACCCACAGTCAGAAAGTATGACCCAAAAAGCATTTTTTGTACATATTTCAGATGCTAAAAAGCTAACAAAGAGCCTACCATGTGAATGATCAACACATTTAAAACAGAATCAAAATAAATAAACAGTTGTCAAATTAAACAGAAAGTAATAAGTACACCATTTGTACTTAGATATATAGTTCTCAAGGTTATACATTCAGGAACTCAGTAGAAAGCCCTGTAGTATATTACAGAATTTTTCTATTTATAAAGTATTTGAAACTGAGAAGGCAATGTGACAATTTGTAAAAAGCCAAAGCAATCTTGAGTAGATAAACTGACTAGTTTCTGGCCTATGCACCTGGAATAAAATGAAAAAAGCAAATGCCACAGAACAACTAGGGACAACAAACCCTAAGCATGGTACAGTGTGAAATGCAGCATAAATATGGTCTGGGGACCATGGGAGATAGGACACTAAAGGACAAGTGAGTAACGAATAGAAGCTAATCAAGCAAGGCCTGAGAAGAGTGCAAGAAGCACATGCAGTTCATGTGGGAGGTTAGGGTATGTATATGAGAGAGGTGATAAGAGTTCAGACTGGACTGGAGAGGTTGGCTGAGGCCAGATAAGGGAAAGCTTTGTATGCTGGGTTAAAAGGTTAGGGTTTGATCCTACAGGCAGTAAGAGGCACTGTTGTATTTTCAGCAAGGTCTAGATTTACTTTTTTCTCAGTACATGTTTGTAGTACATAATATTTACACTCTAATATGTTCTTAAGTTAAAGACATCATCCCACAGTGACACATACATACCCATGTTTATAGCAGCACGGCTTGCTTTTTATAAAGTCCATACCAACAGTGGTATAATAGGACTGAATTATTTTTGTTGGAGGAGGACAAAAAAAAAGACACTGGAATGTATTTGTTAGACATTTCTTAATATATTTATTAATGTTTGTTATTGTATGCTTAGCTATTTATAGCTGCTAAAACCATATGAGACAAATGATGACAGTACGGATGATTCGAGAGGCATTTGAAAATTAAGAAGGACTGTAACATGTAAAGAGTCTAGGATATATCCTATGTTTTATTTGGGTGATGGAGAAATGAGGTATTTAATAAGGTGGAACATGTTTAATTCGAAAGATAATGTAAATAAAATACAGAACTCAGATTTTAGCAGTAATACTTCAAATTAAGTATCAACTTTTCTGAATAATACCCTGGCTAGTTTTAACCAGATAGCTAGACTTCAGAACCTTGGCTTCCAGTCTATAAAAATTAACTGGTTTCTACAAAGATAAACCTGTAACCTCAAACTATTAACACCTACACTAGTGAGACAAGCCAATCATAATTAGTGGGCCTTATTTTATTGCTGTACTATAAAGTGAAAATATCTCCCCAAACTGAGGGTCATAATGATGGATACAGATTAAAAGCAGTGTATTTAGGCTCTTCTGCTATTGAATTGAGACTGGTTTGACAGATGGGGTATGTTTGTTGCTGCTAAGAAATTTCACAGGCATATAAAATATATTTGGCTTTTGATACATGGCTTTGATGTTTCCAGGACTCATTTAGTAATGTTGAAATACACAGAAGCTTATATATCCCTTCAAATATATTACAAAATGATGAGAGTAAAAGCCATGCCATACACAATACGACCATATTTTGTGAAAGCAGTGCAGTTATTAACTTCAGAGAACTATGTATGTACTCATAATTTTATGATTGGGAAACAGTAACTGTCACTCCATTACTAGTTAAGATTTTACTAACACTGCTTCAAATAGCACAAAGCTGTTCAGGGAGGCAATAAAACTTACTTATAAATGCTTAAATCCAATGCAACATCTTTTAATACCAGAGGTTAAGATTCTATATCTAATTTCTACAGAAAGACACTGGGTCTTAGTAACACCTGAATTTTCCCTTATCTATCTGCAAGTAGTTTTAGACAGATACTCATAAATCAAAATTGGGAGTTTACATTATTATGCATACATATAGACCTCAGTAGTTACTGGGCAGACCAAGAAGCAAAGGTTTACTCAATTAAACCTGCCTAATTCTCAGGAGATCCTGATCTAACTGAGGCAAAGATCACTGAGGCTTAGATAACTACATGAACTACTGACAAAAAAAATCTAGTGTCACAGATTTACCAAATGGCTGTAAATACCTGAAGACATCTTTCAGTAAGTAAATACAATGTACTTTTCAAGATCAAATCTTTACAAAGCCATAATTAAGAGAAAAATTCTGGCTATGAGTCTATTCCCTCAGTCCCACTTGGGACTTCCTTCCAACAGGTGAATTTCTAAGAAAGTAGTCAGGTACTGAGTAGGATGCTGTCTGGAATCACATTTATCTGTATGCCAAATCCTAAGTCTTATTTATAACATCTAATCTGTTGACTTAAAGTCATTATAAAAGAGAACAATAAAATGTAAAAGAGGATAGAAGAGAGAAAAAAAGAGGCAGGAAATACCATTTTTAAGTTTCGTTAATTGTGTATTTTCCAAAGGGGGGGGTGGGCTGGAAATTTAGCTCAGTGGTTCAGCGCCTGTCTCATCAAGCACAAGGGCCCAGGTTCAATCCCTGGGTAACCATATACAATACTGGGTATGAATGCCCAGCAGCAATCAGTACCACATACCACAGTGCTGGGTGTGGTGGTTCCTGCCTGTAATCCCAGCACTCGGGAGGCAGAGGCAGGAGGATGCTCTGATGTGAGTTTGAGGCTGAGCTCAGGGTGAGCCTGAACTACAAAGTGAGACCCTGTCTCAAAAAAAAAAAAAAAAGAATGTGGTAACTGAATAAATAGATAACACAGTTTACTATTGTTCAAAAGCTTTGATACCAAGACATGACTCTTTGAATTCATCTGTTTTGCTACAGTTCTACTAAAAAAACGTATACATTGAGCCTCTCTTCTCCACTTCCACCAACGCAACCAGTAAAAAGCAAATTACAATATCCACCTAGGGAAAAGAAGCTAACAAAATACTATTGAGATTTTTTTTTTCTTTTTTTTTTTTTTTTAGGTTTTTGGAGACAGGGTCTCGCTTTGTGGTTCAGGCTGGCCCTGAGCTCAGCCTCCAACTCACATCACAATCCTCCTGCCTCTGCCTCCCGAGTACTGGGATTACAGGCGTGAGCCACCACGCCCGGCACTGTGGTATGTGGTACTGGTTGCTGCTGGGTGTGGGTCTCCACACCCAGTATTGTTATGTGGTTACCAGGGAATCAAACCCGGGTCCTTGCGCTTGCAAGACAGGCGCCGGAACCACTGAGCTAACTCTCCGGCCCGAGATTTTTTTTTTTAATTACAAAACTACAGAACAAAGCAAAGAACACAAACTTTCAGGTAAGATGTGGGTAAACTTAAAATTTTTCTTAAATAACAATTACTTATCGGCCAGGGATTTAGCTCAGTGGTTCCAGCGCCTGTCTTGCAAGCACAGCTTCCAGGGTTCAATCCTGGATAACCACATAAACAATGCCAGTTGTGGTCACTCACGCCTACCAGCAATCAGTACCACATACCATAGTGCTGGGCATCCTGGCTCACTCCTGTAATCCCAGCACTTGGGAGGCAGAAGCAGGAGGATTGTTGTGAGTTTGAGGCTGGCCTGGGTTACCCACTAAGCTCAGGGCCAACCTGAACTACAAAGTGAGACCCTGTCTCAACAACAACAACAAAATTACTCTAATAAAAAAAAATTACACTTACAAGATCAGAGGATTTCACTATCATATATATTTATGGAAGCATGAGATTAAATTTTGTGCCATAAAAGATACCAGAAATGTCATACAGTCTTAATTTTAATCCTAGTTCAATCACATGTCCTGAGGCTTTATAGAAGGTAACTGTAAGACATACTTCTCAACTCAAGTCTAACTAGGAAGTGAAACTTAATTTCTATAAAAACAGTTGGGGTAGAAAGCACAGATTCGTTTTTCAATACCTGCTTAAAAACGGTATTGTGCCTTACACTACCTTAAATTATGTAGTTATGAAAATGAGCAAATATTCCTTTAAGTGAAGTATTTTTAAAGACCAAGACATTCCTATTTTACCTTAAAGTTGACAATAAAGTCTATTCTGCATTCAAACCATGCATGGTGGTTAATGCATTTTTTAATTTTGAAAGTATATAAAATCTCTAAACAAATATAAACCGTACATATAAAATATTATATGTAAATGATAAACTGCTTAACAGTGTGTTTTCAAATAATCTTTTAATTTAGAACTTATTTTCACATAAATGAAATACCAATTATAAATAATTACCATAAATACACCTCTAATAATTTCCAGTAAGAGACAATCTATTTGTTTAGTTTGAGTTTGACATTTAAATTACAAACAACTCATCTAAAAAATAGCTTTACTTAGAATTTTCTCTTTTTTTTTCTTGAGACAGGGTCTTGCTTTGTACTTCAGGCTGGTCCTGAACTCAGCCTCTAAATCACAGCAATCTTCCTGCAGCTCCACCTCCCAAGTGCTAGGATTACAAACGTGAGCCACCACAGCCAGCACTGTATGTGGTTACCAGGGATCAAACTTGGGACCTTGCACTTGCATGGCAGGCCCTGGAACCAACTGAGCTAAATCCCTGGCCCAGATTTTCTTTTTCTTTACCTTGTTTCTTTTCCCCATTTTGTCCAGATAAACTTAACTGATAAATAAAAGAGCTGAAAATGTACTTGTTAATGGCTTATTATTTATTTGGTGCTAAGAACCCAGAGACAAGTAAACACCTTTTAACTGTTTGTATTCAAAGATACAAAACTATATTGAGAGTTTATCAGTTTGATAGTTTTTTATGCAAATTTCTCAAAACTTCTATATTGAAAAGAGAGAATTTCTTTATTATTTAGGCTGTGTAACCACAAAACTTTTCATCTAATCTTAATATTAGTGACATTTTCTGGGATGGAAGAGGTTTTCAAAACCAAACTTCTCTAACAGATTCAATTTTATTGATTAATCTAAAACTTTTTTGGTAAAACTTTATAAAACATGACTGATGTTTAGCAGCATTTGGATAATCCAGATATCACAAGCACATAAAAGCTCCTTCTGTTTTACGTGCTTTAACTAGATTCAAGGACATCTCTCTTTATTAGAATGAGTAATTAAACTCTAAAAGGCAAGCCAAGTTATTTCTTTAGTGCTTATTTTTATTCTCTCAATGCTTGGAAATGAAAGAGCTAAGCCAGGTGACAGTCAGAAACCAAAGACCAACCGCAGCAGGAAATTATTTAGGGTAGTTTGTGCTTTTTGCCCTCTCTACACCCTGATCAGATGCAGGAGTTGTGAAGATCACAGGGTGCAGGCAAGTGTCTGAAAGTACACACCCTCTTGCAAGCAAAGTTCACCCGTGGGTGCCCCTCCCTGCCATTCTTAACTGACTATTCAGTGCTGGTAAAACAGCAAAGAACTTCATGCCTGTATGTCTAACGAAAAGGGACAGCATAAGAATCCCTTAGTTAGGGGGCCTAGGAGTTAGCTCAGTGGTTCCAGTGCCTGTCTTGCAAGTGCAAGGACCCGGGTTTGATCCTCGGTAACCACATACCACACTGGGCATGGAGACTCACGCCCAGCAGCAATCAGTACCACACACCATAGTGCCAGGCGTGGTGGCTCACGCCTGTAATCCCAACACCAGGGAGGCAGAGGCAGGAGGATTGCTGTGATGCGAGTTGGAGGCTGAGCTCAGAGCCAACCTGAACCACAAAGCAAGACCGTCTCAAAAAAAAAAAAAAAAAAAAAAAATCAAGAATCCCTTAGTTAATGGGGGTCAATGTAATAAAAGAGAAATTCCTGTCTGCATAAACTAATCCTTATGAGTAGTGGTATTTAAATCAACATAACACAAACCCTTCCTTATGTTCAGGAGCAAAACAAAAGACTATTTGCATAAAGAATACAAATTTACTTCTCAGACAACTTAGTCATGAGAAGCAAATTTTTTTTTGTGGCACATATACTGGAAAGTCACTGGTTTCTGTAGAATGTGAAAGAAAACGGTCTTTGGCATTCTCACTAATGTAAGACTTCATCTTTTCGTTGTGATGACCATACAAAGGTTCTTTACTGGTCAAGTGGGTGTTACCAGTAAGTAAATAGAATAGAGCAGAGAAAGAATGAAGCCATACACATTTTGTTGTATGGAAACAGCAAATAGGAATACTTAAACTGACTCTCTATTATGCTTGTCTGAGCAACAGTAACTGGCTAGGTCAGCAAGGAAAATTCGAAGTTTCACACTTTAAATACTTTAAACAAGGTTGAGTCTGTATACAGTATAATTCCTGGTCCCTAGCAAACACTGCCCTAGATAATTTAAATATAAAAGGTTATACATTAAAAGTAGAAATTAGTTTAAGGAACTCCTTCATATCTAAAATGTAGTTTATGCTGGGCATGGTGGCACACAACTATAATCCAGCATTTGGTAAACTGAATTTGGAGACCTCCATGAGTCTGAGACCAGATTTGGATACACAGTGAGCTCAAAGCCAACCTGAATCACAGTTACACCATGTGTGCGTGTGTGTGTGTGTGTGTGTGTGTGTGTGTGTGTGTGTGTGTGCCTTTCTCACATACATGCACACACATCAAATAAACAGATATATACATACATATATCGCTGCTCCTAAAAATGGTGAGCTTTAGATGTATTTTATTATTTATATAGTCTATATTTAAGGTGTTGCAAAGTATAGTTCAACTCAAGATCAGAGTATTACCTAACAATTGCAAAGCCAGAATAAAACAGAAAATAGCTCAATTTTCAGCATTTGCTGCTTTTCAAAGATAGAAAATCTCTAATATTCACTTTATTAGAAGACTCTCAGGCTTAAAAAGGGAAAATACTTCTAAAAAGCTAAATTCTTGCTGGGTGTGGTGGCGCACACCTATAATACCCATGCTCAGCAGACTGAGGAAGGACTGCTGCCCAGTTCGAGGCTAACATAATGAGTTGAAGCAAGTCCCCATTTCAAACAAAAGAAGACAACACACACACACACACACACACACACACACACACACACTACAAAATGAACAAAAACCAAACCAAATTTCTTTCCAAATTTATCAAAGTCCAATTTCAGAAAGCTGTGGCAGAATAATCATCACATAACTTGAAACTTATTTTCAAGTAAAAATAAGTGGCATACACATGTGCAATACTTAGTTTTCCTTCTGTGACTAAAAATAAGAGACTGGTAATTATGAAAGGACCTAGGTTAAGAGGACCTGGTGCTTTATTTAAATGTAATCTAGAATCATCATCAAAGAATGCATGATCTTGTGGTCTCAAATCAGGGGATAAGAAATAAAAGAGGCCAAAGGAAAATAATGACAGGAAATGGCTGGATTTTAGCAGCATTCCTCGAGTATTTAAGGTTTTTATGTACTACACACTGCTACACACTGTAGAAAAATCCTCTAAACTTGCAACAAATTAAAGATCACAGGTCACTATGATCAGAAACTCACAGGAGAATTTATGGATTTACCTTTGCTTTATAGTAGAATGTAAATATAGACTCTAGAAATGCTACTGCAAAAAGAAATAGGAAAAAAAAAAAGGAGTTGGAGATTGAGTTCAGTGGTCTTGTGCCTGCCTCACAAGCACAAGGGCCTAAGTTTGATCACCAATACCACAAGAAAAAAAGGAATAAGATTTACAAAGACATAAAGCACTGTTAGTCAAAAACAGCATACCCACTATCTGCAGAATGAAGTTTTTTTTTTAATGTTGAATGCAGTTGTTATTCTTTTTTTTTTAAACAATAAAAGTTAAAAGATCTAGACTTAACAGTAAAATATATTATATTATGCAATTGTTTTTAGAGACTGCCAGATAATAGCCCAAAAATTGTATGGGCTATTTCTCCCAAACGTCTGATTTGAAAGTTGTAAATCATTGGTTTTTTGGAAGGTTTGCATCACTAACATAAATCTATCAGTAAATGACTGACCCCAACCTGAAGCCAGGTGACAGCTGCTTCAAAAAATCTAATCTGTTTATTGACGAAAAGCCAGAAAAGGAATAAATGAATGATTGCTATTGATTCCCATGATAGCGCTACACAGACCCAGTAACTTCCCTAGATTAGTACAGATAGAAGGCAATTAGTTTTATTTCATATGTAAATAGCAGTATAAAGAGGTACAAAAAATAATTCATTGGGCTGCTTTATCTCTAAAGCACAAGGCACACATTTTGAAAGTCACTTCAAACACAGTTCTTGCTTATGGATCTCTGTCATTCTTAGGCAGGAATTTTTTAAATAAATTCAAACTGATACAGCTGTGTATATTCAAGAAATACCAAAAAGTCACAAGGCATAGAAAGTTTCAGCTGTTTT
Organism: Petromus typicus; assembly: GCA_004026965.1. Lineage (NCBI taxonomy): Eukaryota > Metazoa > Chordata > Mammalia > Rodentia > Petromuridae > Petromus > Petromus typicus. The sequence goes on along the minus strand of PVIR01005591.1, from coordinate 33,733 downwards.
CCTCTCTCCAGTGTTATCAATAACACATAATGAATTAGTTCATACATCATCACAGCTGTGCAGGCCATCGCTAACTTGGCTAATTTAACTATTCTAGCACAGTTCAAGCAAGAGCTTGATCTAGTTTAGATAATTCACTTTGTAAGTCCTAAGGACAAAAGCATATGCTTTCTACTATCATTAGCATGCTTCTCTGACATATAGTTCCTCTGAAGTTATCATCTAATGGTATTGTTCCTTGAACAGATTTTTTTTAAAGACACCTAAAAGCAAATAGCAATTAAAATCATTCAGTAATTTAGCTATGGCAATACCATAGTCTTAAGCAAGTAAAATTCCCTCTTTTATCAATAAACACTAATTTTAAAAGAATTTCATTCTCTGGTCTGTTATGTTTTCCTTCACCTCTACTTTCTTCAACTAATTCAGAATTAGAAATAATAACTGGTCATATTATCACAGCAAGTAACCTCTAAAATATGGTTTGTCGTGTGTCCTTTCCTTCTTATTGTATGGCAGTAACTACAAGTCAATTCTGGCTCCCTTTCACATGAATGAAACATGAAACTAATGGTGATTTTAGTCACTAAGGAGAACTTTCCACTGTCTCCACAATTTCAATTACCCATGTAGTATTCCAGTGAGGCTCTTTTAAAACTAGTTAATTCTGACATTCAACATCATCTTTTACTAGAGATAAGAGCATAAACTGTTAAAGACTTCACTTTCTTAATTAAAAAAAAAAAAAACAACTTTCAGTGTTGTTTTATCAACTGTGTATTTGGGATTTAGAAATTTTTCAAAGCCCATCCTATGTACAAAAGAAACCTCAACATCAAATCTGGCCAGTTCATACACATAACTAGTCTCCAGTTGATGTTGGCAGTAAACATCTGCAGATGTACAATAGTAGAGTGAGAAAGCAAAGTGCATTACATTATTATTACAATCAACCATCATTACAATGAATCAAATAAGCAAATATTAAAATACATTCAAAACGTGTTTTTCATAACTAAGCATTCTGATCAAAATGCTGGAAAGGAACTGGTTATCTTATAAAATTTCCTTTCTAATTTCATTCCTAAGAACAAAATGAACACTACACATCTAATTCTGATAAACTCAGATGTTAAATCCTCACATTTGCAAATTAAAAATCAAAGATTTTTACCTATATAATTTGAAGTTATTAACTTTTCTCTCTAATAGAGACTCTAACCTGTGAACTTTCTCCAAGTTTCACACAATGAAGATATCATGGGTATAGTGTATAATAATCATTTACCAAGCCATGCAAACTACCAAAAACAAGCAGAATAAACCAAATGCCATTCATTATTAACTATTCTTGAATCTAAAGACTATTAGAACCAACTTGGACATATACACAGCTGAACACACACTTCCTGGTAGGTGCAATCTGCACAGATAGACCAGCTTTACAGGCCTGACCACAGAGATTAATAGCTTTAGCCAAATAATGTGGTAACCATGTGAACCTGGGCTGCTCCAGCTTGTTTTTGAATCTCTCAGCAAGGCTCAACATGCCGTTATCTGCATCTTGTTGCCAGGAAACACAACATCGCTTTGGAATACAAGGAAAACCAGGTTGCAATGACCACAGGTCAACTTCCCCAAAGCCTAATTTTTGACACTTCACTAGTTACAATCCTACATTTCTTCTTGTAGTTTGTGAGAATTTCATTTTACTAGTACTTTAAAGTTCATACTATTTTATCAAAAGGGGGACCGCTATAAGGTTTAGCAGTAGCATTAATTATAACAACAGTAACTCATTCATACTTTCCCTGTCAGACAAATATTAGCTTACTTTATTAAAACTGATTTAGAAACCAAACACCCACTTGTAAATGATTCCACAATGTATGTTTATGGGCCTATATCTATGTAAGGACAAATACACACAATGTATTGCTGACCTAAGAATTCTTAGGCCTTCTGGGATCAAAATGACTGTCTTGTCTTGCTCATGATAACAGAATGTAATGTGCTGGACCATCATTTGGCTAGTTAATTCTTCACCAGTTCAAACAGAACTTTAATGTACCAAGATGCTCAAGTACTCACCAGATGAAAATATGCTTCAAGAGAATAAAATGGGAGACCATTTTAGAGTCTTACAAGCTAGAGACCATGTAGAGTTTTACAAGCCAGAGATGGAAGAATCAAAGTGGCTTTAAGAATATATAAAATTAATTGCCTTTAACTTAGCAGTCAGAATTGCTAGCTCAGGGCAACAGAGATTTTGGATGAAATTTATTTTTTAAAAATTTTAAGGGCCAAGGATTTAGCTCAGAGGTTCTGGCGTCTGCCTGGCAAGCACAAAGTCTCAAGTTCAATCCCAGGTACCTCATACCACAATGCCAGGTGTGGTGGCTCACACCTGTAATCCCAGCATTCAGGAAGCAAAGGAAGGAGGATTTCTGTGAGTTTGAGGCTAGCCCAGGCTACATAGTGAGCTCAGGGCTGGCCTGAACTTCAAAGTGAGACCCTGTCTCAAAAAAAAAAAAAAAAAGAAAAGAAAAAAAAAAAAGAAGTATCTCTTCCTTTTCAGTGCAAGCTCTAAAAAATTAAGTTAAAAGAACGGAGCTTTTGTTAAAATTTTTGCAAATCTAGCAAGGTGGCATCTTAATATGTTATGTTATCAGGACAATACACTTAAACTCAGGAAAAACTATACATTAGATATATGACCTTACTTTTACCTCACAAGGTCTTCTATATCCCTTTAAACATGGGCCTTACATTCTTTGTTATCTGTTCCTTGCTTCCACTTTGAAAAACAAGACTAAAACTTCTACTTTCATGATAAACTGCTAAGACACACAGACCTGGGTAACTATGTAAGTGAAATATTTAAATACTGAGAGAAAACCAGTTATTCAACACTAAATGGAAACAAAAGGGAAAAAAAGGACCATGTTTTTATAATATCAACAAAGCTCTGGCATTCTGTCAGAATACAGAAGGCTGACATCAAAACTCAAATCAGACAATTTGTGGTGGTATACTGTAAATAAAGTATTTAGAGAGTACTCTAGATACTTGAGTAACTTATCTATAACCAAAGATTGACTGGAGGAAATTTTTTTCCCGATTTTTGGGTTAGCATATTTAGTACTGTATATTTTTTCCCACTACATGTCATGCTTCTCAGTACCACATCGTCTATTCATTATCTGTAATGCTACCAAATTGCCCTCATGATCTCCAGTCAGGTGACATGGATGGAAGTCCTTTATAATTTCAATTGTCTACTCCTAACCATATACAAATAGTTATTAACATCACATATTTTAACTGTAAAAACATAAAGATTAATGTTTTCTATACAACCATTTTTACAGTAGCAACTTTACATGAGACAACTAACATTTTCTGCATTGTACATAAAATTCAAATGAAGAAAACCGAAGATGTCAGCTCCCTGTTAATGAATCCTTCTTTGAAAATCATGCTGAAAGTATTTTAATTGTGTGTATAGTTGCTAGCTTAAGTCCTCCCTTTTACTCACTGTGAAGATTCGTTCAGAATTAATTACTCTGACTTGTGGAAAACTTTATCTATAAACTCAATGATAAAAAGCTTTAAGGAAACTAACAAGATTTAATGGATTTTGGCATGTTTCATAAGAATGTGAAGAATTTCTGAATCATTCATGTCTATACTATTCAAAGTACAGAGAGAAACAAAAATCTCCAAGTATTAGTTTCCTTTAAAAAAAACACAGGTAGGGCCGGGGATTTAGCTCAGTGGTTCCGGCACCTGTCTTGCAATCACAGGGACCCAGGTTCCATTCCCAGAAACCACGTACCATACTGGGCGTGGAGACTCACGCCCAGTAGCAATCAGTACGATATACCACAGTGCCAGGCGTGGTGGCTCACGCCTGTAATCCCAGCACTCGGGAGGCAGAGGCAGGAGGACTGCTGTGATGTGAGTTGGAGGCTGAGCTCAGGGCCAGCCTGAACTACAAAGCGAGACCTTGTCTCAAAAAACCTAAAAGAAAACACAGGTATTCCACATGCAAAACTATACACTTCAGTAAATCGGGTATTCATTATAAGATTCACTATGGAATTTCCTTCAAAACCAAGTTCTCTTGTATGATTAAAATGATCTTTGATTTACAACATCCAATATAGGTGCAACTTCTCAGTCACCTGCATACTGAATAGCATAACTGAATTGTTCAAACGTTCATTGTCTGCTTAGGTAAATAGCCTGTGTGCAACCACTATGAAAAATCAAAACAGCATAAAGCAAAAATATGACAGAAAAAATAAGAATAAAAACAATACTATTGAATGAAAGAACCATATTAAGCTTTTAGCTTCTTTATCTTCTCTATAGCATCTAATAGTCTTATAAATTGTTTTAATACATACCCATATTTCACTTTCATTCTATCGTTTTCTGGGTTACAATAAAATCTTTCCAAGTGCTCCTGAGAATCATTGGATACACTCTGCCACTTTTGAGTAGTTGTCCTCTTGATCTGCCAATGATATGGCAAGACCGTGTGATGTTTCAAACAATCCCTGCCATAAATACAAGTGCCTTGGAGAAAGTCCATGCAAATTTCAATTCCATTCTCTTGGTGAGTATGGTACTGTAGCTGGTTTACCAACTCAAACACAAGGTCAAGGGAAGCCTCCTCACTTTTATCTTGGAAGAGCTCAGTACTCAGCTTATCACTGGTGTCCAAAATGTACTGGATTGTAAAACTGTTGTCTCGGAAAACCCCTGGAACATAATCCATTACTTTGTCTATGCAATCAGGACTAGTAGGAATATCACTTGAAACTGGGTGCAAAAGGTCAGTTTGGAAGTGCCCTGTTGTAGAGTCTGCCACTGTTCCAGTGATGGTTTCTGGTGGAAAACTGTGATCCTGGATTGGAACCACTTGTTCTGGAGCATCAGTGGAAGGATGGGCTTCTGGTATTTGGCTCTCAACATTTGTCCCATCAGGAATCAAAACAGACACACCGTTTTCTGTAGGTGGACACGATGGATTGATTTCCAGGGGTTTTTTCACCATAGGTTCATGTAAGCTGCTTTCAGCTGCATTCTGCTCTCGAGACCTAAAAACCTCACCAAGTGAGCCAGACTCTAGCAAAGTGTTTAATATTGGCCTCAAAGACCTCAGAGTTCCAGTTCCCAATCTCTTCTGGTCCTGCTTTTTCTTAAAACAAGTCTTCAAAGGACTGATCTTCTCAGAGAGTCTCATTTGGCATGAAAAGTCAGCAGGAGAGGGAGGCTGCACTACACAGTCTGGCTCAGGGTCAGTGGTTTCCATTTCCATGATGTGGGTTAGCTCCAATTGCTCCTCAGAATCTGAAAATCCTACCAGGAATGGAAGAAAGACAATCATTTACAAATTAAATCCTATTCATTCATTAAAATGTTTTGTGCTGATCTGTTACTAAGATTCTGAAGTCACTGGTCTTGAACTATAGTCTTTACAGTTCAATTTTAACTTTTATTAAGAAATGACAGTTCCAAAGCAGCTGTAGAGCTATTCAAAAAGTTCTAACAGATAAAAGTAGAAAAGACAGAGTGACTTTCAACATTCCTTAGGCCTTTATTTGTAGACTTAATATACAACAATTTGTAATTCAGCTGAAGCATGAATTTTCAGTGTAGGGGTAGAGCAGGGTGGGAGATGAAAGGTACAAATAATTGTGTGTAGATGATAACAGCAAGGAAACTTCATGCCCATTCATTATGGTTCTTTTCACAGCAGTTTACCTATCATTTGTCATGAGTTGACCAAAATTTAGTTTCTTAATGGGGAAAAGCAATTTATCAAATAAAGGATAACTTCTAAGTTAAATAGTTAACGAATTTGGAGTGTGAAGGTATGCACAGGAAACAAGGGCTCTCAAATGAAATGTTACATATGTGAGACAAGCCAGAGGCCTGTTAGGCCTTTCTATATTCAGATAGTTCCATATAATTCCCCAAGAATGGTCAGGCTCACTTTTGCATTTGCCGAAATCATTGCCACTCCATGTTTAGCTTTAGCACTAACCACTGCTGTGTTAGAAACAAAACATATACACATACACACACAAAGAAACCAAACACAATTCTATAACGTTCTATAATATAGAAAGAAAGGATTATCTGGTCCTTTTCTTCAGAAAAGTTACATATACTCATTTTTTAAAAGCCATCTAAATTGAAAAACCACACACTAGATTTAAAATTCCGAAAAGTTACTGAAAGAAACAAAAAGATGAGTTCTTGAAAGAACAAGACTCTTTTAAAAAATGAAATTTGAAAATATTTACCGAGCGTGTAGCAGGTAAAAAAGAATGGTGATGAGCAATTAATCTTTTGCTCAAAGACTGAAAGAAATCTCTGCTGCAAGGACCTATGATTGAGTCAAGTATACATCCTGAATGTCAGTACACTTCCTGGCACAATGCGCACTGTGGCTATCCCAAAAACATTTTGCTGACTGAACTGCTGAAGAGAAGGCACACATTAAATGCCTAGCTCTTGGCTGTTGTGGGTCAAAAACAAAAAACTAAAACTCAGTCTCAGAAAAATGAGTGTTAAAGATCTGATTGTAGAGATTCACTAATCTGTAAAAAGTGCACAACAATCAAACTCAGAAAAATAAGCATGGCATATAAAAAAGTACAAATGCAAAAGAAAGAAGTAGAAAAAAGAGAGTTCAGTGTGAGCTGGCATTGTTAGGAAAAGCTTCACGAAGGAGAGATCTGACATGAGACATAAATCAACTGGAAAGCAGCCAAGCCAGGCGTTATTATTCATCATTCGGTGCTCTTGCCTCAAGGCACAACTGGCACAGATTGTAGTATTCCCTCCTTCACCACACCAAACCAGCCTGTGCCTTCCCCCACGCACACACATTAACCACCGCTATCACACCCTGTATCAAGGCAAAACAGACACTGTACCAATTTAACTTATACGTGTCTACACACACGCGCGCACACAGACACGCACGCATAGGCTGCTTCTATATTGCCCTTCGTCAAATTCGGAAACCAAAGTGAGGAGAAGCGGCGGAGAAAGGGAGCAGGGAGCCCAACAGAACCTAGTTCCTCAATTACTCTGCATAGCAGAAAAATTAAGATTGGAAGGACACTTCCTCCGGTCGCTTGATGCAAGCGACACCACCGCGCCACCCTTCACACCTCGTGACGCTAGGTTTGTCTGGCACTCTCCGCCGATCATACCTTCCATGGAAACAGGCTGCTCCAAACTCTGCTCCACAGCCGCCTTGCGACCGCGGAGCGTCCAGCCCGGGTCCGAGCGACGCCTCCTGCCGGCCGCGGCGGTTGGCGCAGCCACAGCCCCAGCCGCCGGCCGCTAACTCGGCCGCAGCGCCGGCTGGCCCGCGGGACCGAGCGTTCCCGAGCATCCCCCGCCCTCCCTCCCCGCGGCGGGCGCCCGCGAGACGCCGAGCTCACTGTCCACCCTCAGTCGCGACCGCGAGCCAGGGCCCTCGGCTTCCAGCGTCCCGGGGCCGCCCAAGGCGGGTCCGCATTGGATTTCTCCTTACCGCCTCCAACCCCCGGGGCACGGTCCTGCGGGTCTCGGGGCTCCGCGAACCGAGCCGCGCAGCGGCGAGGAGACGCTCCGGGCGCTCCGCGGGCGGCGGCAGGACGGCGAGAGCTCGCGCGCCGCAAAGTTAATGTGAAAGCAGCCTGCAAACTTCTGGGCTGCAGCCCGGAACGCGGGGCGGCCAGAGGGCTCCCGCAGCCGCCCGCCCTGCCCGGCTCGGCCCCGGCTCGGCCCCGGCTCTGCCCGCACTGACGCGCTGCGCCGCGCCTTTCCGAGGCAAAGCCGGGCCAGCCGCCCGCGACCCGCCGCGGTCCGGCCGCGTCTCGCTCGCACTTATACACCTGCCGGACTCCGGAGAGCTCAGAAGTGCGAGCCGGTCCTGCCGGATCCTGACGGGCTCCTTGCGAGTTGGCACCAAGGGGCTGTGAGGAATCGCCGGCTCGGATCCTTCAGAGTCTGCACTCTCTTGGCGGGGGTCGGGCCGCCAGGCCGGCGCCCACCACCGCGGCTCGCGTCCCTCGGTTCTCCGTGACCGCTCGGAGCCCTTTACCTCAGCAGGAGGCTGAGAGAACAGACGACCGAAGTCGCGTCGCGGGCAGCGTCCGTGGCAGGGTTCAGCACAGGCTCGGCGGCGCAGACCGGCGTCTAGGGACCACGGGCCGGGGACGCGACGAGCCGTGCCCTGGTCATTCTGCCGACGAGAGCAGAGAAAGCCGCGGACGCGCTCCGGTCCAGCAAGCTCGCCTGTCACCTCGAGCTCTGCTTTAAGTGGCTTCCGGTCGCCTCCTCCCGGAGGCCCCGTAGCGGAGGCGGAGCCTGAGCGACATGGGGGTGGGGTGGGGTGAGGGGGCCGGGCGCTTAGTGGGTGCCGGGAAAGAGGCCCGGCCCCGCGCGCGGGTGAGTGCGCGCGCCCGCTCTCTGGCTCGCGCTCAGGCAGGCGCGCGGAGAGTGTCCGCGGCGGCCGGGAGCTCCCGCGAGGGGGCGTGTCCTTCCGCGGGCCGGCGGGGGCTCCGAGGGTCGGCGGGCGTGTCCGCGCGGCGTGGGGCGCGCGGCGGTGGGGGAGTAGGAGGAAGGCGCTTGGTGTGGGGCGGGCTCCTCCTGCCTGCGGACAGATGAAGGGTCACCTTGTTCCGAGGCAAGCCGGACGTCCAGTGTGAGGGAGGATGTGAAACGGAACGACCCGTTTAGGTGCGGTTGGCTTTGTTTATTTGCCTCCTCACTAGTCGCTTCCAACCCCTGACGCCGCCGAACCGCGAGAGGAGGCAAACGGCTGTCACCGCCGCTGCTGCCAGACGAGGTCGCCTGCCCCGCGCCTGGCGAGCGGAAAGGCTGGACGCCCCCAACGGCCGGCGCCTAGGCCCCGCGACCTGAGTCGGCCCTCAGAGGAGAAATCTGGCTTTGGGTTTCTAGTGACAGAAGCACATAATTCGTGTATTTTAAAGTCCGCCAACATCGTGGTGATTTCATGAATTTAACAAATCTCCCTCGTAGCGCTTGTTCCCTGCCGGGCACAGACAACCACTCCTATCTGCCTGGAGTTTGCAGAGCATCGTGTTATTATCTCTAAAATAGACACGTGAAACTGCTCCGTGTTTTGCGTCGCAAAATGCCTTCCCTCGTTACTCCATATATTGAATTTTTAAAATCAGTTTTGAGGAAAGAAATAATATGTGAAACTCATATAATCCTTACAAACGAAAAAAAGACATGGAAGTGTAAAAAAATAGAAGGTAGTAATAGATTTAATGGTTATGAGCCATTGTTAGATTGCTTTGTGCCTCATTAAGGTTGGTATCTCTCCAACAGGTATATCATTTCATATTTCAGGACCATTAAACTAAGGGTCAATAACATGAGTGGAAATAAGACCAACATGTGAAAAGCAAAAATAGGTTTAAGACCTATATTGAGACAAGATTTTGGACTGTATCTACCTATACACAATTGTATCTACCCAAGCTAATAATTGGGATTAAATTACTATTTTACTATTTGGTTTCTTTTTGTCGCATCTGTTCTATGTATTCTCTTTGGTTTCTTTTAATGCTTTCTCTTGGACTATATAATTTCCATTTTCTTCCATTAGGTTCTTGTTCATTTTTTTACACTTTTAGCAGTGTTTAAGTTACTGATACTTACAAATCACTCCAGAATGAATCTGACCTAAAGCCATAATTATTTACTCTTGCTTCCAGATGTTCTGGCTCAGGAATTCAGTCAGGTGTCTCATCTCCAGAATCTTTGAGGCCTGGCTAGGCTGGCTGAAATAGGGCCAGGTTTGCAGGACATGAGGATGCAGTTGGAGTTGCATGACAAAAATTAAATGACCACGGTGTAGAAAATATGAAGATAGAAACTACAACTACTGGTGCAAAAAAAAAAAAAGTGTTAGATTCATTCTTTGGTTTTCTCCACATGGTTGATTCAGTCTTCCTTATAGAATGTTAATTTTAGGATTGCAAGAGGCGGCATTCCAGGATGGCAAGCCTTTACTTGCCTCATGCTTACTAATGTGTTACTGGCTAAAGCAAGTTACATGGTCAAGCTCAATCTGAGAGGACTGTGCATAACGCAAAGAAAATCAAGAGGTGTAGTTCCCTGGGGATTGCTTAGGTTAGGGTGCATTACCTTTATCCAATTAATAATAATTAAATATTACTTACAGCTCCAGGTGCAGGGCACACACCTATAGCTCCAGGTTCTTGGGAGGTTGAGGGCAGGATGATTGCATCAGCTTAGGGTTTTCTGGACAGGCTAAGGCCTAAGCAATATGGAAAGGCCTCCATCAGGAAAGACAGAAGAGAAGGGGAGAGGAAGAAGAAAGGAGAGGAGGACAGAAAGTTTACTTCTAGGATAAAAGCTTTGGGGATTCTAAAAATCTTTCTCCCCAGGCCCTGAACTCGAACTTTTTTACCCCTCACCCAGAACCCCTGAGGCGATTGAAAACTAGTTCTTTTCTCAATCTCCGTACTATTACTGTAGCTTTGAAAGTCAGTTGCTTCGAAGACCAAAATGGTGCTGGGCGTGGTGACACACTCCTGTAAATTCAATTCTTGGTTGAAGCATGAGGATCACTTTGAGTTCAAGGTCAGCTTGGGACACATAGTGAGTTCAAGGCCTGTCTGGACTCCATAGCAAGACCTTCTCTCATTAAAAAAAAAAAAAGGAAAATTGTACCAAGTTATTCACTTGTTGGATTTAGGCTCCTGAGACTTAGAGAATTTTAGTTATTCCAGAAACAGCTATGTCTACCTCAGTTGTGACTCATGGAAGATAATGGAATAGGAAGTGATGAAGTGATGAAGAACTGAATATGTTTTATGGATCAATGACCACCTCCTTTACAGGCATTTTACCACAACATCCTATTCCTTGTCCATAAGGCAGTACTTAATAGGCAAGTGACTAAGCAAGTTACTAAATCAAGTAACTGTTCTTCAAATATTTATTTGTAGAGCATGGGACCTATAGTCTTGATGGGGACCACTTACTTCTAACGCTGTCAGGATCCCTGGGCCTGAGGCTCCAAGCTCTTTGTGGTGATTAGATGAGACTCTGGGATTCCCTAGGAGGGAGAAGAGTATATTCCTTGAGTGAGAAGAGAGAATGGGCAGGCACTGCTTGCTTCCCTTTTCTTTCTCACGAGAAAAATTCTGACACCCTCCCCTAGTCTGGAGCATGAATGGTAATATGCCTACCTGAACTTTTCATTCAGTTGTGGGTAACCGTGAGATACTGTTCTAGACATATACTCAAAATTTCTAGAAAACATTTCCTTTCCTAATATAAGGCCACCCCTACCATTTCTTCTTCTCTCTCTCTCTTAGAATACTGACATGGGGATGGAAGTAGTCTCATGACAAAAATGGAGGTGAATGGGATGTGGAAAATATGAAGATGAAACTCACAAGCTGAGAAAGCTGAGGCAGAAAGACAGAAGAAATTTGGTTCATTTGTGACATCCTGAGGCTGCTGTAGAATTCCTAAATGACAACCTCTGAACTTAACTGTCAGAATTATATACCCATTTAAACACAGTTTTTTGGCTATGTAATTGAACATAGTCTCAGCTAATACAGAAACTATCATGTTATGTCTTAACTAGTCTTCTAAGTTATAAGTCAGATAGTAACTACTTAATATGGCAGAAATACAAGAATTGGCAGAGAAAAAGGGACCCTTTTCCACTGTTGGTGGGAGTGTAGACTCGTACAACCTCTGGAAATTAGTGTGGAAATTCCTCAAAAATCTAGGATTGGAGGTCCCATTTGATCCGTCCATTCCTCTGCTAGGTATATACACAAAATAATTAAAAGATTCATATCACAGGGACATATGTGCACCCATGTTTATAGCAGCTCAGTTTGTGATACCTAACTCTTGGACACAACCAAAATGTCCATCAACTGGAGACTGGATAAAGAAGATGTGGTTCTTTTCTAGAATGGATATTATTCTGCCAGTAAAGATGATAAGACTGAGTCGTTCATACTCAAATGGATATACCTTGAGGATATCCTTATAAGTGAAATAAATAGGTCACAGATATGTAAATATCGTATCTTTTCTCTGGTATGAGAAAACGAGGATGTAAATGAGTTGTAGTATATATAGTTGATGTTGTGAAATAAAAAATATTTAAAAGGAAAGACGGTGTCGGGGTAGATAATGACAGGGAAAAGAATGTGATAGTAATAAAAAAAAGGAAACAAAGCTTATGTATACAGGGGGTGGGAGGTTGCAGGGTGGGTGTCAGAAAGGGAAAAAAATGAGAAGTCATGTCATATTCTGGTACAAATTTGCAGTGTTGAATGCAATGATGATGTGTATATATAATGTACCAATAAAGACTTGAATTTAAAAAAATATACAAGAGCTGTCCCAAAGCAGTACATCAAGTCTTGTAGCACAATTTCTTAATTCCACAAATATAAGATTAAGAAATAATTAAAAGGTGAAAGATTTATTCAGTCTGAGGAGAAATCAGAATAAGATTAAGAAATATTTAAAGAAAATAAAGGAAATAGAAGGAATAACAAAATATCCATAGTTACATCTTCTAAAGTTTCATTTTAACCTTTTTATTTTTTGAGACAGGGTCTCACTATGTAGTTCGGACTGGCCTTGACTCACAGTGTAGCTCAGGCTTCTGTTGAATTCATGGGATCCTCTTGCCTCTACCCTCCAAGTGTTGGGATTACAGGCGTGAGCCACCACGCCTGGCTCATTTTAACATTTTGACATAATTCCATCTTTGTATTACTCAGCTTTCTCATTGCTAAACAAAGCACCTGACACCTGCAACTTGAAGGAAGAGAGGTTTATTTGGCTCACAGTTTCAGACATTTCTGTCCACAATTGGCTGGCTCCAAGGCAGAGACATGGTAAAAAAAAAAAAAAAGCAAGGCAGAGTAAATTTGCTTTAGTTACAGGAGACAGAGAACTGAGGAAGAAAGTCAGTGAGACATATACCCTCCCAAGCCCCCTGCCCGGGACCTACCTCCTCTTCTGGGCCATACTTCGTAATAGTACATTCAGCTGTGAACATCAGTGGATTAATCATGAGCACTTTCATGACCCATTTACCTGAAGAGTCTCAATCCAGCAACTTGACTATTAGACTTGCCTGGCACAATCTTACTGTATTCAGTTTTTTCCTATCATCCCATTACTGTGTATTTATATTATTTTTCCTAACAGTATATCATAAATAGCTTTCTATGTTAACACAGTCTTTTAAACAAATAACTATTTAGTAATAGCTACTTGTATTTCCAGTATGTATAATATGCTGTTTATTTTCTTGTCATTTAACATGCCAGTTCGCTATTTTTTCTGTCTGGTACTGGGCATTGAACCCAGGGCCTTTGTACAGAGCTACATCCTCTGCCCTGTTAAAATACTTTTTATTCTCAGATAGAATTTTGCTAAATTGCCCAGCCTAGGCTTGAACGTGAAGTTCTCTTATCACAGTCTCCCAGAGTCCTAGAGTTAGGGTATGGAAAAGGCCTGGCTCAGTTCTCTCTCTTTAAAAAAAAAAAAAAACTCGGCTGGGGATTTAGCTCAGTGGCTCCTACATCTGCCTTGCAAACACAAAGTCCTGAGTTCGATCCCCAGTAACCACACAACTCAATGCCAGGCATAGTGACTAACTCCCATCAGGAATCAATACCACACATCACAGTGTCAGGCATGGTGGCTCACACCTTCCTAAGCCCAGCACTCAAGAGGCAGAGGCAGGAGGATTGCTGTGAGTTCAAGGCTTGGCTGGGCTACATAATGAGCCCAGGATCAGCTTAACTACAAAAGCAAGACCCTACCTCAAAAAAACAAACAAACAAACAAACAAACAAAAAAACCAGTGAGTACTACATTCTAGTCACTGGGTTAAATATTATAAGTACACAGAATGAATAAGATCTGGCTACTCTCTGAATGTTCTTTAAAACTGCAAAAGATATATGTATGCAGGGCCGGGGAGTTAGCTCAGTGGTTCCGGCGCCTGTCTTGCAAGCGCAAGGGCCCAGGTTCGATTCCCCGGTAACCACATACCAAACTGGGCGTGGAGACTGACGCCCAGCAGCAGCCAGTACCACATACCACAGTGCTGGGCGTGGTGGCTCACGCCTGTAATCCCAGCCCTCGGGAGGCAGAGACAGGAGGATTGCTGTGATGTGAGTTGGAGGCTGAGCTGAGGGCCAGCCTGAACCACAAAGCGAAACCCTGTTTCAAAAAAAAAAAAAACATAAAAAAAAAGACATATGTATGCAAATAAATACATATGTGTATATATACTTCTTATATAAGCAATTTAATTCTCTTGGAATATGCTTTAGAACAAAATATTTTCAAGTATTCTTCTTGTTGCTAATTTCTGTTATCCTTATTTGCTGCATTTGCTTTAGCACAGCTCATCAGTGCATTAGTATACTCCCAGAGGGTAATTTACAAAAGCCAAGACTTCTTTCTTGAAATTCAAGTGACTTTGTTTTCATTTTCATTCATATCAAGTGTTATCAACTGCAAACTCAATATTCTGTTGCTTTCTGTTTTCATAACTATTGGTAATAGCTAATTTCCCAACATGGTTCTGCTGGGAAAGACAATTATTTTTAGTTACCACATCAAAAAGGAATCAGTGACCATCATGACTAAGAGAGTAAAATGAAAGACCTGAGATTTTAAAACAGAAACTTGTCTTGTAGTACAGCTGTACAGAAATCACATGGAGAATACTGCCAACTTGCATAAATGGTAGACTAGCAACTCCTTATCCCTGAGCGATAAATTTGAGCTATAATGTTTCTATGACTATGTATATATGAGCACAAGCTTCAAAAAAGGTTCATATGTGCAGTTAGCTAATATATCCAAAGTGAAAAAAAAATCAAATTGTTATTATCTAGGCAAATAAATCACAGTTCTTTTTAAACATATAAAATTTATTACTGAAAATTTTCTCTTGAAATTGTTAATAACAGGCCAACTCCTAGACCTTACCTTAAGGAAGATTTTCTATTTTCCTGAGACAGAGTTCTTTTTTTTTTTTTTTAGCTTTTTTGAGACAGGGTCTTGCTTTATAGTTCAGGCTGGCCTTCAGCTCAGCCTCCAACTCACATCACAGCAATCCTCCTGCCTCTGCCTCCCGAGTGCTGGGATTACAGGCATGAGCCTTCACACCCGGCACTGTGTATGTGATGCTGATTGCTGCTGGGCGTGAGTCTCCACACCCAGTATGGTATGTGGTTACCGGGGATCGAACCTGGGTCCTTGCGCTTGCAAGACAGGCGCTGGAACCACTGAGCTAAATCCCAGGCCCCTAGACAGAGTTCTTTACTTTTGGGATCCTATAGCAATACATGGTTTTAGCTGAAATTAATGTATGTCCAGTGGGTTTCAAATTCGGTGTTGGTGAAGAAAGATTAAAAAATGCTACCCAAGAATGTCAGAATAACTAACGGTAGGGGATTTACTCAGCATGAATTAAGTGTAAATTAAATCCTAAAAAATAGGCTGGTTTATAGACTGTGTTAAACATGTTGTGCTAACTCTAAATTTCAAATCCATGTTTCCCATAAGATTATGGAATATCTATTTTGCAAACTCCTTCTAAGTTCCAAAAATATTTCTCAGTTATAATGTCCTCTCTCTTGAAGCTCACCTTTTTCTCTGTCTCTAGTGAGACTGCAAATTACCTTTGCCTGAGAAAAGTAACAGTACAAGGCCTAGTAGAAAATGAACCATAAAATATGAATAGCAAAAGTCATAAAATTCACAACATATTCACAAACTCATCTGATTATCTGTAATTTGCATTTGTAAATTGCCTAATTATCTACTGAACTGTTTATTTTCATACTACCTGGAAAGTATGCTTTTTGATTTCTTCAGTATAGACCTACTGAGTAAGTCTTACTGCTCATACTGAAAGTTCTGTCTCATGTAACTGGTTTTAAGTCTATATAGATGATTCCCTTAGAGAAGTCCTCAGACGCTTTTCTGACTATTACCTAATTGATCCATACACATTTATCGGGTGCATGTTTACCAGCCACTTTTGTGCAATGGTGACATTACAGTGAAATTTGTAAACTGGCCACCCTAAATCACTGGGAGAGTGTGCTGCAGATTCCTCAGCCTTGCTGTAGATCTCCTTAATCAGAATCTCAGAGGAGAGGAGAGAAGAGTCCATGCTTGAAATTCCCTTGGTGCTGCTACCTTAGGATTTCTTGGTCTTTTAGAATAATGGAGGGTAGAAGAAGGTGGTCTACAAGTATGGCTTAATATGAAAGCAGGTATACTGTGGTAAGTAACATAATAGAGATATATAAGGAAGATGCTAAGCATATAAAGAAGGGGAAATAAGCCCAAATATATTGTCAGAAAAGATTACCAGCCAGGGATGGTGGCATACACCTGTAATCTTAACACTTGGGAGGCTGAGGCAGGAGCATTGCCACAGGTTTGAGGCCAGCCTGGGCTGCATGGTGAGCTCAAGGCCATCCTGAACTACAGAGCAAGATCTTGTCTAAAAAAAGATAAAAAAGCAAAGAAAATATTATCAACAGCATTTCTTAAAGTATCTAGAAGTAAGAAATTCAGTTGTTTCTCCTTGGAACACATCTAAAATTTAATATATACCCCCCAAAATCAATAAAGCCCTCTACTTTATAAAAAGGAATTTCCAATTAAAATGATAGACTTTGATAGTTGTTTACAGAGATCATCTGAGTTAATATCACTTCAATTTGTTAGAGCTTACTCTAAGGATATAATTAGGGTTATGAGCATAGTTATGGCTACAAAGCAAATAAATTGGGTCTGAGTCATAGTTTTTATCAATCCCAAACCTAGCGGGCTATGGGAGAGCTTTCCCTCCTTCACTTCTCACACTATTGTGAGACCTTCTGGGCCCTAAATCATTTCCATGTTTGCTATTCAGCTTTTGCAAAGCCAATATTCTCTTTGCAGTAAAGACTTTTTTTCCAGCACAGTAACAGAATTGAGGAATTGAGTTTGTTGGTAGCTCTGGCCAGCTGCACCACACAGGCTAATTTACACAGCTTGGATTTTCACCATGATGTCCAAGCTCAGGACGATGATTTCAGCAGACTGGAGAGATCATTCTGAAAACCATCTGCCTTTCATCTCTGATTCCTTCATCGAATAGGCAGGGTTTAGGATCTCCAATCTGTGGTCTGCCTAAGTGTTACTGAATGAAGCCAGCCTGGGCTGTGTGGTGAGTGCAAGGACCACATATAAAATCTGTAATATAGTTAATGTGTATAAGTGACAAAACTCCCTTTACTTTTTGTATTTTAACTTAAGTTATTTTGCAAAATAACACAAGCCAAATTAAACAAGAGATGTCCTCTTGTCTGCCTAATAACAGTACACACCTGACTTCAGAGGCACCCAGACACATATGAGCTGAATCATTCACACTGATAATCATTGTATTTTATTCAGCAAGTTCCACAAGTGAGCATAATGTCCGACACATTAACTCTATTTGTGTGGTGGACACAGAAGGCAGACTTAGGTGGGCAACTTAGGTGTTGCCCAGCACAATGTGATGGAGTCATGAAAAATTACATCACAATGTAAAAAATTTATGATATTCTGGTGCTGCATTACCAGCTATTCAGGGCTACATGCGACTCATGGGCTACAGGTTGGCATGTCTAGCTTAGTGCACAAGCTTCAACGTAGCCTGTCCATGAGAATCACTTGAGCCCCTTCAAAAGTGTGTGTGTGTGTGTGTGTGTGTGTGTGTGTGTGTGTGTGTGCATTTGTATATTTGTTTGCAGTCACTGTACAAGACTAAGTAAAGCAGAATTTCTCAGATGAAGTCTATACATGGAATAGGGACTGTGTCTTATTTGTCTTGCCCTCCTGAGCGCCTAGCAAGATGCTTAACATACATCAAGTAGTCAACAATTCCATATTTGTTCTACATATATTTATTGAAAATATATGTTCTAGTAGGCATCTTTTTATTTCCTTTTTGTTTCTTTTTCTCTCTTTTTTTTTAAAGTACAAGAGCCTGAACCCTCATTCCAGGCATTTCTAAATCCTAGATAGAATAGAATAAAACAAATGGCAAACTCTTGCCAACATTCTAGTGTACAGTTGGGATTACGTGGCAATGAACATTGTAAAAATAAAACATGCTAAGGATAGGACAACCACATACTTTATTAAAGAAGAGCACATTGAGAATTATTCACAGTTTTGTCAGAACAACACAAATGAAACCAGACCTGTCCTAAATAAATTAAGATGTATGGTAATCCTCCAAAAGGTGAGAGAAAGATGTGCTGTTTAGGGAATTCCTCCCTTCGAAGGAAATGTGCATGCAGAAGCCTGAGGAAAATGAAGGAGAGAACCACAAGAACAGGAGGGGAAGAGTCGTAAGTCCACAGACCAACTTGTACAAAGGTTTTGAAGGAGGGTGGAGCTTGGTCGTTAGAGGGAAAATACAGAACCAGCTTGATTGAAGTGGAATGAACAAAAGAGGCCAAAGAGATAGCCAGAGAACAGATCTCTTAAAATATTTTAAGCTTATGTTAAGAACTTTAGAGTTGGGCTGGGGATTTAGCTCAGTGGTTCCGGCACCTGTCTTGTAAGTGCAAGGGCCCGGTTCAATCCCCGGAAATCACATACCATACTGGGTGTGGAGACTCACCCCAGCAGCATCAGTACCACACACCACAGTGTCGGGTGTGGTGGCTCATGCCTGTAATCCTAGCACTCGGGAGGCAGAGGCAGGAGGATCACTGTGATGTGAGTTTGAGGCTGAGCTCAGGGCCAGCCTGAACCACAAAGCGAGTCCCTGTCTCAAAACAAAAAAAAAAAACAAAAAACAAAAAACAAAAAGAACTTTAGAGTTCACCTTGAGACAAAAATTAAAATCAATGTAATTTGAGTTTCAAAAGAATCCTTTGCTGTTGTGTGAAAAAAGACCTTTTAAGACAGGAAGAGTGAAAACAGGCAGATTAAATACTAGGCAAGAGATCACATTGCTTTGGACTAGTGTGGTAACTGTGACAGTGACGCAGGTGGTTAGATTATGGACACATGCTGAAGGTAGAGTGGAGAATATTTGCTGTTGAACTGAATATGGGATGTGAGAGAAACCGCAAGAGGTGCTGTGACTTTCGGGTTTTAGCTTAAACAGAAGAATGGAGTGAGTTATTTATTGAGATGGAGGTTCTGGGAGGAACAGGTTTTTGGGAACAAGTGGAACAGGAATATCACTCTGGCCATGTTACAATTGCAATAGATAACACAAGTGAAGAATTTAGAGGGCAATTAGATAATGAAGTCCAGAATGTAGAAGAGACTGGGAACTGCTTGCTACTGCAACTAAAAATGTTTCTATTTCTAAATGTGCATAGCAAGCACATTGGTTCCTACATCTGACATGTAGGTCAGTTACAAGGGCTTAAATGTGTCTGTTTTAAAAGAAGAACAGTGGGCTGTATCCTACATTTGTAGAAGAGAGAGATTTATTCTCACAAAGCCTGGAAATGAGGTGTTGTCATCTCATGGTAGGCCCACTCATTTTGTTACCGAATGCAACGGATTGTCTCTTGGTAAAAGCAAAATCAATAACACAACTAGGACATAAAAGAATGAAGAAAAATTAATTACCTGCAGTAGGTAAGGAGCACAGTGGGGATAATTCCCACAGCAGTGTTTCTGAGTAAACAAAACAAGAGGGAATAGTTAGGGAATTCATACATATTCGTACAAACCAGGTAATCACAGGTAGAAATGAACATACTCTTGAGCATGCTCAGTTTGAAATCATGCTCAAAATGGCAGCACAAAAAATGGTGGCTCGTGCCTGTAATTCTAACACTCTGGGAAGAAGAGATAGGAGGACCCCAAGTTTGACTCTTACAGGTAATATAGTGACTTAGCAGGCCCCTGTCTCAAAATTAAAAATACAAAGGACTCAGGATATAGCTTAGTTCAACCTTAGTACTTCCCTCCAAACTAATTGCTTAGCAGCTAATAGTTTCATATTTCTCCAGTAGAGAGAAATGGTAATCCCTATAAACATGAGCTAATTTAAAGTTTCCATTATCCAGTTGTGACCTGGAGATACTATTCAGGGAAGCTAAGTGAATAAGAAATGACTTGGAAGCTAAAGAAGGGATACAGCTGACATTTATATGCTCTTTAATTCTAAAAAAGAAAAATAGCCTGGCTAACCATATAAAAATATGAAAATAAAAATTTGATATAGGTGTCTGCAAGTTTCCAGCAATGTAAGCTAAGTCTGGCTTTAAAACAAAAACTTATAGTATTAATTAGTGTTCTCATTATTTATTGGCTTCTTACCTATGGGCTTTAAAGTAGCAGCTGTCTCTCACTTTCAAATGTAGACCAGATGGAAATTTACTATATCAGGGAAGTCAATATTAAGCAAAAAGAAAGTATTTGCAACATTATCTACCCTATGCATTATTTTCACTTCATCATTGCCTGAGACACTCTGGTTTTTAATTTTCTGAGAAGATTATTAATTTAAAAGTCAAGGATCTAAACTGCCTCTTTCCCATGATCAGTGAGTGTGTTTACATTGAAACTAAGGTAACGTCTTGGTTTGAAAGTTTTGTGAAGTTACCAAAAAAAAAATGTTTCTTTGGTTAAAAATAGCTCCATATTGAAATGAAATCAATGTGACCAAAAGAGAGAAGGAAATTGAAACTGTTTTTATTAAACTTAAAGATAAAAGCCAGGAAATGTTAGTCACATTAACAGAAGGACAGATCTGTTGGTGGAAATAAATGTGTTAATTGCATGGATCAGTGACCCCAAAAGAACTTGTTGATTAATATAATTTTTATTCATCCTTCTATTTTGTCAAATACCTTAAAAGCAATCATTAAACTTCACAATTATAGACTGATTTAAGTGATTATTGAAGTAATATGTTCTCTTCCACATGCTACATTATGGCAGGGACCCTGTCTGTTTTGTTCAAATACTGCATACCTAGCAACTACTTATAGCAGGCATTCAGCAATATAGAGGAATGAATAAAAATTATGTTAATAAACAAGTTATTTTCTGAGTTATTTATCTATAAAACCAGCCCATTTATTTCCACTAACAAATCTATCTTAGGACTCTGTTAATGCAACAAGGTCATTAATTGAATTGGTCACTTAATAAGGAAATGTATATAGTACATATGTCACAATCTTCAGAACAAAGAAATAGTCAAAGAAAACTCCAACTTAATGACTTTGCTCTTATTTGCATAAGTCTTACATGCAGCACTGTAATGTATAATCGGATATAAAACTACAGTACTTCACTTTTCAGTACAATCCACAAAAATTAAAGCACTGTTTAATAAGGTATACTGTACAAAAATGAAGGCATGGGGATGCAAAGAATTATACAAAAAAAAAAAAAAGGTTGAAAGCCTGAGGACAAGTTCTAGGTCCAAACAACGAGACTTTCATAAGTCTAAGCAGTCTTTAAATGAGTGTTTAAAGTAGGAATATCTATACCCTTTAGAGAAGGATAATATTCTTTTAGATCTTAAACTATTTTACAGATTACTCAAATGCAAAATCTGACGTTCAGTGAAAAATAATCCAGTAAATATTCACAAGTTGATGAACAAATCAGAGGACATAGAACCCAAACTGAATGTCCTCTTGTGGGGCAAGTAGGGCAGTTAGATAGAAAAAGGATGGTAATTTTATTACAAAATATTGAATTAAAAGGAAGTCCGTCTGTCTACAAAAATACTTAGAAAGGGGAGAAATCACAAGAGGAAAGAAAACTCCTCCATATTTAAGAATAATAGTGCCAGGGGCTGGTGATTTAGCTCTGTGGTGCTACACCTACTTTGCAAGCCTAAGGGCCGGAGTTCAATCCCCATCCCCAGTAATGACAGGAAAAAAAAAAAAAAAAAACAGGTAATAAATGTAGATAGATTGATAGAATTAGAAAGTCATTTGCAAATACCAAAACAAAAATTAATAAGGAAAGAATTATCATTGGATGCTAGTACTGTGTGTTGAAAAGTTAAACAATACTCATATAGTATCCAAGTACATCTTTATTCATCTGCTCACTAATAACAAAAGAAAAAGGTAACAAACACTAGTGAAATTTGACACACACCAATTAAATGGGTTAACTTAGAATCACTACTAGTGGGACTAACAGATAATATGTACCTTTGGATATCGATGATGGATAAATCATCATCTAATTAGTACTGTTGTCACAAAGATCTTGCCTAGGGGCCAGGGATTTAGCTCAGTGGCACCACAGTTGCCTGGCAAGCTCAAGCTTGTGAGTTCAATCCACAGTGTAGCAAAGGAAAAAAAAGATTTTCATCTAAATCTAACCACGAAAAAACAATCAGACAATCCAGATAGTGATATGTTCTTTAGAGCCCTTCACAAAATATCTATGCATGGCACAAAAAGTAAAAACTGTGTGGCACTATACTAGATTAGAAACTAATTTTTAATCTTATAAACTAATTATAAACTGCTCTTTGTATTTATATACTACACTGGATCTTATTCAGATAATTGAGTGGATTTGCATATGTGATGAATATTCAATATATTGATATGAGTATTAAATTTCTTGAGCTTGATAAGAGAGGTATTGTGAATATGTGAGAGAATGCCATTGTTCTTAAAAGACAGAGGTGCATGCTGAAATATTTAAATTATAAAGCATCATTTTATATGTAAAGTTTGAATAATTCAAGATGCCAATATCTTTGTAGATAATAGATAGGTACACATGTATTCATATATGTACATGTACAAATCCTCACTTTGAATGACTGTAAAAGTGGCATTATAATATAGGATCATAAAAATGATCATGCGGCCTGGTGTAGTGGCTCATGCTTGTAATCCCAGCACTGGGGAGGCAGAGATAGGAGAATTGCTGTGAGTTGAAGGCAAAACTGGCCCTCATAGTGAGTTCAGAGTCAGCCTGAACTACAAAGTGAAATCCTGTCTCAAAATACTAAAAAAAAAAGAATCATCATGATCATGTAAAGTAAAACTGTACAAAGTAATCTTAATATTTGGAGGGGAATTTGCAATTGTTATGTGATCTTTAAAAATTTGTCAAAACATTAACTCTTACTGTCAACTATAAATGTAGAAGAATTAAAAAATAGTATAACAAACTTTGATTTAGTACACTAAAAAACATTAGAAAAATTGAAAACTAAATTATTCAGTTTCTTTGTAAAACACAAAGAGTAGTTTGAACAGTGCTGATTCTTTGGATCGTAAAACTTGCCATATGGTACAGCATCTTTTCTATGCCTTCACAAAGTGTCATACTCCTTTCTAAGTTTGGACTAACTAGCACTATTTTATCCTTTACACTTTCAATGTTGTGAAATATCTTTATAGAGATTTTCTAATTCTATCAAACTGTCCACATTTGCACAAAGTTTTCTGTTGATGTCATTTCCCCTGGATCACCTTCACAAGAAAGTGTCACAGCCACTTTCTTCATGAATGTTGGTAAATTTACTGTCACTAAGTTCCCATGACTGCGTATTTAGAGTCCTTCTTTTTCTTTTCTTTCTTTCCTTTTCAAAACAATTTTCTGACACAAGGTTTCACTTTGTGGTTCAGGCTGACCCTGAACTCACTATGCAGCCAAGGCTGCCCTTGAACTTGTGACAATCCTGTCTCACCTCCTAAGTGACGGTATTATAGGCATGCACCACCTTTCCTGACGTATTTAGAGTCTTTCTAATGATGGCAGTGTCAATATTCCCACAAGCAGCTATGTGTTTCATAATTCCATTTATGTTTGATTTGAATTTCCCTTTCAGTGTTAGCAATTTTCATTTCTTTTCTACAATTTAGTTGTTTTTGGCAAATTTTCTCTTTCAAATATCTCTGTTTACACAGTGACATATAACATGTTTATTACTGAGACAATTCCATGCTTTGCTGTCTGTGCAGAAACTGAACAACAGAACAACAAATGTGCAGTGACTAGTCATAGACAGATTTTGAAATAAATGATTGGTCATTCACTAATTATGCTGTGCATCTATTCATTCTCTACGGATTTGCAGGCTAAAATTCTGGTGAAAGGGCCAGAGATTTAGCTCAACTGGTACTGTGCCTATTTTGAAATTCTGGCATTGCACTTTATGCAGTTACAGTTGATATAGCATAATAAGTGACACTTGAATAATGGTGTTGGATAATTGTCTATATGTGGGTGTGTATGTGTGTATGTAGATATATAGGTGTGTATATGTATATATATGTGTGTGTGTGTATATATATGTGTGTGTGTGTGTATATATATGTATATATATATGTGTGTGTATATATATACATATATATATGTGTGTGTATATATATACATATATATATATATAAAACTCAGATATATGTGTGAATCTTGATAAAGGGTATTTAGGTACCTAGTATACTATTCTTGCAGATTATCTGTAAATTTTAGATTTATAATAAAAATTGTTGGAGGAAGTAAGACAATAAGAAGGTAAGACAATGCAAAAGAAAATTTAGAAAAATAAGAAATACAAATGTGGGCCAGGATTTAGCTCAGTGGTTCCAGCATCTGCTTGACAAGTGTAAGGTCCCAAGTTCAATCCTCAGTAAACACATACCACATTTGTTTATGGGTATGGTGGCTCATGCCTGTAATCCCAGCACTGGGAAGCAGAGGCAGGAGGATTGCTGGGAGTTCCAGGTTTGCCTGGGCTACATAGTGAGTTCAGGGCCAGCCTGAACTACAAAGTGAGACTCTGTCTCAGAGAGAGAGAGAGAAAGAGAGAGAGAGAGAAATGGACCAACAGGGAAGTCAGAAAATATAAAAGGCTATGGAATTAGATTGCTTAAGTTTGAGTCTCACAGTAAAGTGAGAAGATGCCAGCCCTGTGATCTTCAGCAAGCTATGTAATCTCTCTCCTTTTAAAAAGTAGAAGAAAAATACTAGCTACCTCTAAGGAAAATATAGGTGATTAAATAAGTTGCATATATGAATCACTTTGAGCAATAGTAGTAAATGTAAGCTTTATAAATGTAAGCTTTTACAGGTTTTTTAAGATAGTGTATACTTTAGTATCTTTAGATACAAGAATCTAGAAGAAAAACTTGAAGATAGAAGGGATAATTAATAATGAATGGTTAAGAATATCGGAGGGATGGGATCCAAAGAACAAACAAAGGGGTTGTCTTACAGTGAAGAAAGAACATTTCTATTTTAGGTGGAGGGAAAGAGAACAGCATGGTGCTGATGTGGATTGGGTGGCCAACTGGCTATTGGCATGGAGTTAACAATATGTCTTCTGTATTGTCTGAGAAATGAGAAGTGAGGTACAGTATTTTCTCAGACTGAGTATCACAATAGCACATTTGGTGTTGAGAAGAGTGTTAAAGGTTTGAAATGGCCCTTGCAAAGAGTGAGGAAGCCAGATGACCAGTGAAGTATCACAGGGTTGTTAGCAGTGCCGGGGGGCCCAGTGTTAGTGACCATAAAAGTATAGTCTTATCAACCTGCCATTTAGTACTCAGCCGTACTTGTGAAAGTGTGAAGAGCATGGACTATTGAGTCCATCTCAGGTTTACTCAGATTGAACTGACCATAGAAAAGATAGAAACAATGAAATTTGTAGTTTTGGCAAGGATATTTCTCAAAGTATGAACTCTGACATTTATTACTGAATTGTGTGAGAGGGAATTAAAAAATCAGGGGAGGGCTAGCGATGAGAGAGAAAGTAAAGGGGATCATAAATTGAGGAAAGACTAGTGGTCAATGAAATGGTGCTTGTGAGAAAGTTTAATAAAGCAAGCTAAGATTTTCTAAACTGGGAAGCCGTGTGCTACATGAAAAGGTTGGTTAGTTGGAGCTGTTCCTGTTTTCATTTTGATTGAGGCTCTTTACAGCTTAAGAAGAAAATAACAGGTGAAAAATTAGGATTAAAAGAGGAGTTACATTGACTTTGTGATTTTTATTTTATTTTTAGGGTTTTTGTTTGTTTTGTTTTGTTTTCTTGGACAAGGTGTTTTTGTAGTTCAGGCTAACCCTGAACTTACTATGTACAGGCCAATCTTGAACTCGCAGCTATCCTCCTACCTCTGCCTCCTGAATGCTGCAATTACAGGCATGAACCACCACACCCAGCAGTTTGGTGAATTTTTTTTTTTTTTTTTTTGAGTTAGGGTCTCACTTTGCAGTTTAGGATTGCCTTGAGTTCACTATGTAGCCCAGGCCAGCCTCAAGCTCACAGCAATCCTCCTGCCTCTGCCTCCCAGTTTTGGGATTACAGGCATGAGCCACCATGCCTGGCACTGTGGTATATGGTATGTGGTACTGATTGCTGGTGGGCATGAGTTACTATGCTCGGCATTGTTGTATGTGATCACCAGGGATTGAACTTGGGACCTTGGGCTTGCAAGGCAGGTGCTGAAATCACTGAGCTAAATCCCCGGCCCTACAGTTTCATGATTTTTAATCATCAATTGCCTGGAATATGTGTACAAGCATTGGAGTTGAAAACTTGACAAAACAAGGGTTTTTTGTTTGTTTGCAGTGGTTTGGATTTTTATTCTTTAGAACTGTTGGAATACCTTGGCTTTTTCTCCTTTTCTCCAAAGCCAACTGTGAAGAGCCTTAAGGACCAGTAGGAGTATGTTTGGAGTTCAGGGTGACAGAGAGGAGGGGCATCAAGAGAGGGAAGCAGTAAGACAAGGTAAGTGTCTCTTGGGTCACAGAGGGTCTGTGGAGGGGCCAGTCATGAGCATCTCAGACTCTAAAGCTGGTTAAAAGGCGGATGTGACCACAGGGAAAGAGTGGCATCAGATGGGTAGTGGGTATGGGCTGAGTAGGATGGAGAACACAGGGAGGGAAGAGAAGCAGCCCTCTGTATTCCCTTCTCACACTGGTTTTCTGGTCTGTTATAGTAACAAGATGAGAGAGAGAGTTTTCAAATTTTATGATGAATATGGTTCAAATTTTACTAAACATTTTATTTACTGAACAGAGATTATTCTTATGAGTGAGAGTTACTAGAAGAATTTTCAAGGAACACCCCCCCCCAACAAGTAGCCTACAGAGGATTGAAAAAGGAAATCAAGCAAACTTGTGTTACGATTCTGCTCTATAGAATATAGCTCATTCATTATAATACAGGTTACACTAGATTAGTGAAATAGTGATGACCAGGTTCAGAGTGTGGCTAAGGGAGTAGCTCGATCTGATGCAGTGGATTAGAAGGTCACTGATGATAAAGAACAGGTCAAGGTATCAGAGGACTTGCTGATGGTTGAGTCATCTTTATAAGGAGCTATTCCATGGTGGCATCAAAGAGTAGGGTAGAAAGACCTGCAAGCCAGGTGCTCGTGCTCAGTGTTTCTCCAGCTTTGGAATGTATTAGCTTCAAAAGAATTAACCATCCACCAGGAGCTAGAGGGTCCAGGTTTGTGAAGTAGGCTAGGGCCTGGGCTTCTGTATATTTTTACCACATTCCCACATGGTCTGAAATATACAACAAAATTTGAAAGTTATTCCCTCAACACGTAGTGGACAGAAGTAACTAGTCAGTGCCTAACAGTATCTGCCAAATCAAAGAAAAGAAGGCAGTTTAGTTAGTGGGAAAGTAGTGGGAAAATCACCAAAGTAATTATTTTGGTTTTTTTAGATGAGAAAGTAGTGATGTGGAAACAGTACAATAATGAGGACAACTAGATTTCCTACCCATCATCTATAACTTATTTGTCCTCCCTTTTTGTGAAAATGAGTGTAAGTAGAACTGTATTCCCCCAAAAGAAGTGTTGAAAGTCCTAATCTCTACTACCCCCAAATGTGAATTTATTTGGAAATAGGGTCACAAAAATTTGAAAATACATGTAATTAGTGGAATAGAATGAACCCCTACTCCAGTATATTTGGCGCCTTTATAAAAAGATGTCCACAGGCAAACTAAGACACACTCACGGAGAATGCCATGTGGTGCTATAGACAGAGTGTAGGATTCTGCAGCCACAAGCCGAGGAATGTCAGGACCTATGTTGGGAAAAGGTAGGAAAGAAGCAAGGAAGGATTCCTTTACCAGCATCAGAATACCCATGGTGCTCTTGACGTCTTACTCTCAGATGTGTAACCTCCAGAAGTGTGAGACAGTATTTTTGTGTTGTTTTAGGCCACCAAGAATGTGGCACTTGGTTACAGCAGCCCTAGGGAATTAATACAAGGTCAAAAGACTCCTTTTTTTAGTGTGCTATAAATCATCTCTGGTATACTCCATTCAAGTTGTGTCCTTATTCCATTGCACTGCACTGACAGTCTCTCTCAGGACAGAGAAACTTTGTAAAAGTTAGAGGATGTCAGCACAAAAGAAAAAAATTTCATTCTTTCCCAATATGCTTAAGCTGCAAGCACAATACACTTTATGTCTTCTTGATGGAGGGGCCCTCACATTGGCTTCTGCACTTATTATAGATGAATGAGTTGGTTCATGTGAGACTGGTAGCTTATTTGAGTAGGTGTATGTTAGTTATTTAGGGGCAAAAAAGGAAAAGAAGCCTTGCAAAATATACTTGCATGCTACTCTTACAAGAAAGCATTTCTTACGAAGAGTACTAAAACAGTCTTCATAAGTGCTGAGAAAATGTCACTATGGTCATACATAATCAGCTCCACTCCCCAAAGTCCTCTGACTTTCATAACTCCTACATTTTTCCACCAGTATTGAAGGAAAGTCTTAGGCCATGGCATGGCCCAAGAGACCATACTAACTGACCCTTGGAAAAGTATACAGAAGGTAATCGGAAGTGAGGTGCCATTCAGAGCAGGAACAGGGGAAACATAGGCGTCTCACTCCTCTCTCTCCATCCTGCAGTGGTCTTTAAAATGCTTCTTTGCTCTTTCTCCTGTGACAAGTCAAGGAACCCTTATTGGTCAGGAATACTACTTCTAGAAATTTAGCTTGCGGGGAAGAAAAAAAAAACCTCAAAGGTCCTAATAAAGGACCCATTTCTGGACAGAGGATGAAGTCCGTGATTGCAGGCCGAGCTCTCAGACTCATGTCTGGAAGAGGGTTATGAACTAACTCTCCTCTTAAAGGCCACCACCTTGAGCCTGGACTGTGGAAGGAAATGATATATTAAAAAGGTATCTGGGCAAGATACTTTTATAACAAGCAGAAAGTCTTGTTATAGATTTGGCTGTACATACACAATTCTAAGTCTCTCTCTAGTAATGATCTAACCATCTGTAATATATTTTCTCTTAGAGGATTTGCAGCTACTTGAAGCTCATGGTACCTAAAAATTTAATTCATCCCTAAGTCTATCTCCTTTTCTCGGGTTCCATTATTATGTGCTCTCTTGAGCTCCCAAAGAAATTGTCTGCTTGTGTTCCTTCAGAATGCTCACCTCTTGCAGGCTTTCATTCTGTCTTTAGTATCTTTCATATTCCTGAAACCACCTGGTTTTAAGGTCTCTAATAACCCAGGAGGTGTCCAAAATAACAACCTCTTTGGTTGTCTTCATGTATATTTCTCCGAAGCATTCAAACTGCATACTTCTCAGCTGGTGCGTCTTCTCTTTTGACCTCTGCTACATTATACATCCTGACTTACCTTCTGCTTCGGTATCCTCACTTCTATGTTCCTTCACAATCTCCTCTCTGCTGATGACATTTCTTTAAACACCATCAGAATATACCAATAAGCCATATCTCTAATAAGCTCCAGAACTGTAAATGGCATTACTCACTACATCTCTCTCACTTGCTATCTCTCAGACACCTCAAACATAACACACTTTCAACAGAACTCTTGATTTTCTTCAAAGCTTTAACTATTATTCTCAAGTTTTTCTGAATCACTAAATGGCACTCCTGTTTATTTAAGTCAGAAATTACTTCCTTTCCTTCTCTCACATCTAAACCACATGTAAGTCCAGTGGGTTTTTTTTTTTTCTTCAGTAAATGTCAATTCTGTCTACTTTTTTTTTTTTCTACTGGTTTAGTTTAAGCCCAAACTTAGATTTTGGCAATGCCCTCCAAACTGGCCTTTCTGATATACTCCTTGTCACGGTCACCCCAGTCCATGCCTTGATGTGCCTATCTAGAGTCGATAAGCATAAGCTTTTAAGAACTTACTACGCTCCACGGAGCTGTGCATGACTTGGCTTTCACCAGTCTCTAAGCTCCTCTCATTCTGTTCTTTCCTTCGCCCACAAAGCTTAAACCTGCTGTCCTTTCAGTTCCTGGGACCAGCCCAGCTCTTTCCCACCTCAAGGCTTTGCATAAGCAGTTCCCTTTTCCTTGAACACTCTCTGCCTACCCGTCTTATATAGTTTCTTTTGATTACACTTGATATCTGGTACAGTGATTTACAGATAGTAGCTTCTCAGTAAATATTTGTTGAGAGCAAGCAAATAGAACTGATTGAAAAATTCTACACTTGATCTTAACCAAAAGGCTGAGAAGTGATTGATGATTGAAAAATTCTACCAACAACCTATAGGATGATGAAGAGGGAATAAATTATTGTATGTCAGAAAATTGTTAGAAATACAAGACTAGTGATGGGCATGGTAGCACATGCTCATAATCAATCTCAATACTCAGGAGCCTGAAGCAGGAAGATTGCCATAAATTCAAGGCCAGCCTGGGCTACATAGTGACTTTAAGGCCACCCTGGGTTACATAGCAAGAATTAAAACTGAATTTGTTTTTCCTTAAAGATTCTATTATTCACTGAGTAGATAAGAAAAACAAAAGAAAGAACTTAGGTAGCATGAAACAGTTTCAAGTTTTCAGAAGAAGGAAGCATATAAATTATTAATAAATAAATACTTAACTAACAGCTGTACAGATAATGAATTGTCAAATGATCAGTATATATTCATGGTTCCCAACATTTTCTTTTCTTCTTTTCTTTTTCTTTGGAGATAGGGTTTTTTTTTTTTTTTTTTTTTTTTTTTGTAGTTCAGGCTGGCCCTGAACTCACTATGTAGCCCAGGCTAGCCACAAATTCATAGCAGTCCTCTTGCCTCTGCTTTCTGAGTGCTGGGATTACAGATGTGAGCCATCATGCCCAGCATTAACATTTTCATAACTATTTGTTTCATTCTACTTTTCTCACCAGGACCTCATATTTTCCAGCACAATTGTTTATTAAACAAACTCCATTTATTATGGGACAATGAACTTTTTTACTATTTAAAATTATACACTTGATCTTAGCCAAAAGACCGAGAAGCAATTAAAAATTAATATAATCTCTAATGTATCATGTAACATATAACCCCTAGTCAGGGTATTTAACCAACATATCATGAAAAAGGCAAGCCAAAAGCAGAGACAACTAGTTTTATTTAATATCAGTAATATTTTCACTGACCTTTTGAAATGTTTAAAATATCGTGCCAACTCCCATCTGACATTCCCTTCAAAACTTTAGCCTATGTATTTTGAAAAGAAAATAATAATACACAAGGTTTATTTCTCTTTTTCTTCATGAAATTCTCCTCACGGCTTTTGTAGATAAGTAATGGCAAGTGAATTGGTTTTGTTGAAGGATAAACTATTTTATCACACTGGTATTTTGACAATAAGGTAATCAGAGTTGTGATAGTCTTCCCAGCGCCAAAAGGCATAGCACAATGCTGTATATCATGACAGATGCTGTCACAGAATCTCACATGCTCCTCTGTCCTTGAGGAGTTGCTGGGCAGCAAAGAAGAGAGAAATGGAGAGAAATCAACACAATGTTTCTTTTTAATGGAACTATTGGGTATACTTTTCTCTTGTCTTTATGGTAGGAATTAAGCCACATCCTAGTCAAAACTAATTTAACCACAAAGCTCTCTCTTCTTTCTTTGAGCTTGTTATATAATTTTAATCATTTTAGATACCATACGTTCTGAAGAAGTAATTGCTTTCAAGGGAAGAAAGAATATGTAAATATTTTATGTACATAAAATGAACACTTATTCATATGCTTTGAAAATCTCTGAAATAATCCAATAAATGATATTCTCATTGCTATCACTTTCAGAACATTCCTAAAGACTCACCATTGTTAACAGAATCAATGTTTCCATTGAATTGTTCGGGAAACACGAGGAAATAATGTTACATAAGTTCCAAAGGAGAGCAATGCTAATCATATAGTTGTTCAGCAATTTAACACCGGAACTCAAGATGTTTCAATTCATAATTTTCTTAACAGGTGCAGAATCTTTTATTTTATACTTTTATAGCTTCTGTGTGGGAAGTAAGCTGTAGTGGAGTTGGTGTCAATTTTATCTTTACTAGAAAAATGCCTGATAGATCAAGCTTTGTACATAATACAGCAAGATGGATCTAAATTTCACTTTTTTCCTGTCAAGATGTTCACAGATACCCCCATCTTAAGACTTTAAATACTGTAAAAATGATTCTTATTTTCTTCCATGTTTTAGCAGCAGACAAGATGAAACAACTCAGCTGAATTTTTTTTTTTTTTTTTTTTTTAGGTTTTTTTGAGACAGGGTCTAGCTTTGTAGTTCAGGCTGGCCCTGAGCTCAGCCTCAAACTCACATCACAGCAATCCTCCTGCCTCTGCCTCCCAAGTGCTGGGATTACAGGCGTGAGCTACCACCCCTGGCACTGCGTTATGTGGTACTGGTTGCTGCTGGGCGTGAGTCTCCACACCCAGTATTGTATGCGGTTACCGGGGAATCGAACCTGGGCCCTCGTGCTTGTAAGACAGGCGCCGGAACCACTGAGCTAAATCCCCGGCCCTTCAGCTGAATTTTTTGAGGTCAGGTAGTCTGTGGGACTGAAACACAAAGCTGTAGGATTTCCCCCCGATTAGTGATGTATAAACTTTTAATTTTATTATGGAAAGATATTATATAAAACATATCATCTTAGCCTCTTTAACTATACAATTGATTGTTGTTAATAACATTTCCAGTATTGTACAACCTTCCCCTCTATTTCTATAACTTCCTGTCATCCCGAACATGAACTTTATTAGTAGGCACAAGTGCTTGGACATGGGCCGCTCTCTCTACTCTTCATCCAGTTGCTCCCTCCACTGCTCCCTCTTACTCATCTCATACTTTTTATTTCTACTCTCTAGCATGACATTATATATATGGTGGGTACTCGATACATACTTATTTAGTGTATGGACTATTTAATGAAAAATTCGCATTCAATGTTTTACATCTTTACAATGGCCAAGTTTGAGCATTGAAGTTGCTCCATGTCCTCACCACCAGTGGACATTTCAGCCTTAAATTTCAGTCTTTTATTTTATTTTATTTAGTTTAGTTTTTTGAGATAGGGTATCTCTTTGTGCTTCAGGATGGCCCTGAGCTCACCATGTAGTCCAGGCAAGCCTGGAACTCACAGCAATCCTCCTGCCTCTGCCTCCTGAGTGCTGGGATTACAAGTATGTGCCATCATACCCAGCATAGTCGTGTGTGGTACTGATTGCTGATGGGCGTGAGTCACCATACCTGGCATTGTTTATGTTGTTACTGGGGATGGAACTTAGGACCTTGCACCTGCAAGGCAGACGCCAGAACCACTGAGCTAAATCCCTGGCCCCAAATTTCAGTCTGTTTAATGGATATGAAGTGGTGACTTACAGTTTTTTTTTTTT